>JAOQMK010249305.1:0-10220 GCA_027564415.1 Erythroxylum macrophyllum
CAGATTCACAGTTAGTTACTGTTTGTAAAGTAACTGGTCAAACAGAGGACAAGTCAGTTACTTCTGAAGAAGAAACCAATGACCATGATAATGTGACGAGGAATAAGCCTAGGTTTTGAGATTCTTCGAGGGGCACAAGGACAGTATGCTTTACATTTTTGAAGTATTTTTTTGTGTTGTTAAAAAAAACAAAACCAAAAGAAAGAAAGAAAGATTTTTTTTAGTTCTTTAGTTTTATATGTTGCTATTGTCAACCCATCTTTTTAGTAGTTTGTATTGTGACTTCTATTTGGCTCCATCGAAGACTCTTCAGCACTCTCATTAGTGTAGATCTCTCTCTCGGGTATCTCTCTCTCTCGGGCATATCTCTCAGTGTTTTGAATGGTGGTAATTTGTCTTCTTGGCGTGCTTATAATTCTTTCGCTGTTATGATTATGCGTTTTGATACTATTTTGTCCCAAGAGAGAGACATCAGATTATTTATGGTGAATGTTTCATTCAAGGGAAGATTTCAAGGTATATATTTGACTATTTGTCTTACTTTTTGGCATCTTTTTGTTCCAAGGGGGAGAAATTTGGATGATTGGATAATTCTGATGTCCTTTGGAACCTAATATTTGATTAAGGGGGAGTATTTGTCATATGAATTATGAATTTGATACTTATATGTCCAATTATATTATTTAGGAGGAGTTTCATATTTGTGACAAACAATGCCAAAAAGGGGGAGATTGTTAGAATATATGTTATATATCTAAGTAATTATTTTATCATTATTTATTAATTGGACATATAAGATGTTAATTGGATAATGACTTAGATTCTAAAGTCATATGGATAATCTTCTAATTGAAAAAGAATCCTATCTTGGATTGGAGTCTATTATCATGTTGATTTTGGAATTGTTTTACTGTTGAGGTTACTGTTGGATTTGTGGATTTTATGGATAGAAGAAAATAAAGAGATTTGTGTATATCGTGAATCTGCGGCAGATATCTATCCCTAATGTGAATGTGCGCGAGGGGGTTTTGACGTGCATGTGTGGCATACAATTGAGTGGCGTTGGTTGTCCAAATAAAAACCAAATAATGTAGTATGTTTACTGTGTTTATGTGGGTATAAGGCATAAAGTTTATGTGAGATAAGGCAACGTTGGAGTATGCATTAATTGTCCATAAGTGTGCATTAAATGCTTGTTAGGAAACGTAGTATGTAATGAAAAATGTATTTTTGTGGGTGAGTCACGATTAAGTGCATTGGAGAGATATAATGTGTGTGGTAATGAAGTTGAGTGTGTCAAGTGTCTATGGACAGAGAAATTGCTTATGGCGCATATGAGCAGATTAATTGAATAAGGTGTTTGGGTGTGAGAGCCACGGTGAAGTTTTTTGTGTATGAGATTGGATTTACTAAAAGACAGTACAACGTGTTGGTGAGCCAGTGGGTGTGACGCATATGTTCTGATTTACTGAGAAGATGGTAATGAGTCTCAGGTGTTGGTGAACCGTGTCTGTATGTGCATCTTGGAAGCTAGTTGAATAACGTCGGATCTATTTCGGAGGAGTTAAATAACTTGGGAAGTTGTCTTTCTTTTATTTCAAGTATATTGCCGTTCAGTTCTTAGTGGATTAACTACTTGAGTTATTTTTATTAATTATTGTTTGAGTGAAAGTAGTTAGAAAAATTCTCTGACGAGGTTAACACGAGTCGGTCGTATTATTGGGTGTGAAATTCTTTCACGGGAAGTGAGATTGAGAGATAGTGTTAAGGGT
Organism: Erythroxylum macrophyllum; assembly: GCA_027564415.1. Classification (NCBI taxonomy): domain Eukaryota; kingdom Viridiplantae; phylum Streptophyta; class Magnoliopsida; order Malpighiales; family Erythroxylaceae; genus Erythroxylum; species Erythroxylum macrophyllum. Next base: position 1,773 of record JAOQMK010249305.1, read on the forward strand.
TGAGTGAGTGGGTCGGTTCAGTAAAGCCTTGGGTAAATTTATTGTACTTCGGTGAAAGTTATTAAGCTGGGTGAGGACCCTACAGACGTAGGCAAGGTGTGCCGAACTGCGTTATCAAATTTATGGTGTTTTTATTATTTCGGTTTTTTTATTTGTTGGTGCCAAAGAAGTTTTTGAAAAGTTTGCGAAACAATTAACATTTTCGGTTTTTCAGTTAATGTATTAATTATTGATGAATAATTTTATTTATAAATTAAATTAATTAAATATATAATGATTAATAGATATAACTAAATCTAGAATCTATTTAAAATAAACTATAATTTACAAATTATTTATTATAAGAAAACAAAATATTTTTATAAAATTAAATAAATTTAATTAATTATTATCAGTAATTAAAAATTACAACAAATTTTAATAAAAATAGTTTATACTTTGCTTAGAGATTATCCAAAGTGGGGAGGGTGTCATTGCTGCCGATTTCGTTCTCCAAAAAATTGGTTTCCTCCACGCGGTACGGGAGTTTTAGGTTTGATAAATAGTTAACGTAAAAGCACCCCGAATTTTTTGTCAATGAAGGAGGCAAGTATGTACTTGTCATATTGCGTTAATAATTAACTTACAATAATTAATAGCTTACAAATGAATAAGCATTTCAATTCTCAAGCTGTGTTGTAAGTAATCATATATGCTTCTTTCTAGTTCTTGAATTGTTAATAGTGGTAGATCACAATCAACAACGGGGAGTAATGGAACTATATCTTTATCTTATAGTTTAAATCTTAAAGCATTTTTGTAAATGTTTATGTTTTCCATTTACCAAATGAACAATGTTAGTACAAGAAATAGATAAAGGACTTTTGGCTATGGTTTCTTTTGCTACCATTTGAGCTAAAAGTTACTATTTGATTATGAAAATTCAAAATAGTAACATATTGAAGCAATATTTTTAAAAATAAAAATTTTGCGACTTTTTTAACCACTAGTTATGTTTAGAATAAGTTACGTTTTACATTCATAGCTAATAATTTTTGACGACGTTATTGTGAATATAGTTTCATAGCAAAAAGTTTTTAGTTACGAAAACAATTTCATGGTTAAAAACTTTTGGCAATGTTAATTTTTTAGTTACGAAATATTTTCATAGCTAAAACTCAAACTTGCTCCAGATGCCAAAGTTACCAGTTAAAGATGGCAAGCAATTGATGTGTTAGGGTGGTGTTTTGTTGGATTTTTCATATTGTAAATTTAGATCTCTTTTTGTTCTTTTATTTGCATCCTTTGGGATGTCAGTTGTGTTAGGGGTACTATTTATCCTATTTATATTTTCTTTTCTTTTAATACTCTTTAATTATTTATTGAATTTTCTAGTATTTAGTTTTTGTTATCTTATTATTTTATTATTGGATCAAGTTATACATTAGGTATGTCTTCATCTTTTATTAAAGTTCTATGTACTTAATTATACGGAGTGCTAGTTTTTATTTATTCACTTATTTCTTCTGTATCCTGCATCATTACTTTACATGTTACATCTGCATGTGGGTATATCGAAAACAGCCTCTCTACTATGTAGGAGTAAGATTGCGTATTATCAGACCTCCCCAGACCCCGACTCAATGCGGGATTTCAGATTGGGTGCGATGATGATGATGATGGTATGCTTTAATTGACAATTAATTATGCAAATGTATTTTTTCATTGTATATTTTCTAATCATTGAATCGTTGACATTTTTTAACTTTGAACTTAAGATATGGAATGTATATTTTCTAAGTACAATTTTTGTTTTATCCATTCGATAGCTAATCTTTCCTTTTAAGTACAATAACTACTCTATCTAGTACTTCTATATATGCCAATTCAGATGACTAAGATCTTCATTGTATGTTAGTGAGATGGTGTTTTCTTTAGCAACATAAGCTACTTTCTTTTTCTCTAGATCTAAATGTTAGGACATAAGGAAGTGCCAAATACATAGGAAACAGTAACAAAGATGATATGGGCTTATATATTTGGTGGGAAATGCACGTTAATGATTAAGATGCTTGGCTGATAAGGTTGACAACCACTTATAAGTCTACTTAATGACTTCTTGTTCACCTTCTAAACTATCCAAGCTTGCATTTTGAGTTTTACAGTTTCTAGATTTTTGGGTTATTTTTTCTTTTGTTTATGACTCATCCTATTTTCTTTTTGTTCATGTTAGCTTTTCTATATGGCTTTTATTTTTCTTAGCTTACTATTTTATATGCAACCTTGTTTTAGGAAGATTGCTTGTTCTGGGAGTATTGCTTCAATTTGCTCCGCTTCAAGGTGCACAAGGTACTATTTTGATTTATATAACCAAACATTATATATCTTTGAATTGAATGAACATAGACATACTCTTTCAGGATCTTATGGGACACGTTTACTGAATTCTCACGAAATCAAATTTTAATAAATTAGGAGATTTCATGCTTCTTATACTATTAAGAAATATAATTTGAAATTATTATAGGTATCGACAACATAGCTACCATTTTAGTTTTTCTTTTCTTTTTCAAAGTTGCCACCCAACTGCTTCTTCTACTTCAAAACCTCACTGCCAACTACTACAAAAAAAAGTAAGCCTAATTGTTGCATCAAAATTTATCTCAGGAAAGCCTATGATAATGTTGATTGGAACTTCATATCAAATATTTTGAAGGCTATGGAATTTCCCGGAATCTTTATAAGATGGATTGTAGAATGCCTGACTACTTCCTCTCATAGTATGTTGATGAATGGGCAACTTACCAGGTTCTTTACAAGTACGAAAAGGATCAAACATGGGGACCTTTTATCTCTATACTTATTCGCCTTGGTGATGCAAACACTCCATACAATCATTGAGCATGCTACAACATGGACGAAGGATTTCAAATACCATTTAAAGTGTGGTAGATTTAAACTAACCAATCTTTGTTTTGCAAATGATTTGATTATACTTTCAAAAGTGAATGCCTCTTTTATCTTAATATTCATGAAAGCCCTAAAGATCTTCAAAAAAGCTTGAGGAATACAATTAAATGATTCCAAAAACATTATCTTTTTGTCCAAAAGTGCCTCGCATCTACAACAATTGATCACTTCATTAACAGGGGTTCAGTTATAGGAGTTTCTAATGAAATATTTGGGCATTCCCATCTCTCCACACAGATTGAAAGCTAGAGATTATGCTCATTTACTGGACGAAACACAAGCCAAAATTTCATCGTGGAGCTTTAAACATCTTTCGTGTGCAGGAAGGTTCCAACTTATTAACTCGGTTCTTAATTCTCTCAACATCTACTGGGTAACCCATTTGCCTTTTCTAGGTTCCATTTTGAACATTATAGACAAGCTATTCAACAACTTCTTATGGACAGGAAACAAGGAGATAAGTCATAAGATGTTGGTGAAATGGAAAGAAGTTTACACCCCCAGCGTTCGGGGTGGTTTGGGGATTTATTCCATCAAACTTACGAACTCAAATCTACTCATTAAAAGGCAATGGAGACTTATGGAAGACAAACAATCTCTATAATGTAGATGGATACGTAGCTATTTCATCAAGAACCGAAGCTTATGATCTATAGATTGTTCACACAGTCCCTCCACCACACTTAAGGCTATCCTAAAGTTGAGGGACCAACATAAAATGGACTTCATTGTGCCTACAGGTAATGGATACTCCACCAACCTTTGGTATGCTAATTGGGTTTCTGTGGGTCCTTTGATTAATTATAATGGTGTTGATTCTCTTAAGAATTCATTCCCCTAATAGGCGACTATTGCTATAGCTTTCCAAAGCAAAGACATAGTAAGGAAATCTTCCATCCCCATATCCCTAGCTGATGAAATTTGTGACACATATTGTAACTCTGAACTAGAAAAATATCTTATAGGGTATGTTCTTGAATGTCCTCTGAATATTCAGGTATATGCTCTATGGTAGTGGTGTGTTACAATTTTTGGTATCAGAGCTTGATTTGGCATCCTTAGGGACATATAAGAGCATTTAGACATGATATAAAGTGAGAGACTCATATAGTGATCACCCTTATTATTTGTTATAGGTCATCCGTTATAGGAGATCGAGTTGCAGAGTCAGCTGACCTTGAGTCCATAAGAGCCAATAGAGAGTCTCCATTATCACAGTCTGAATAAATGCCTCCGAGAATTCCTAAGAGGAGAGAGAGGAGGTATGATAAGCTTAGAAAGCAGGGGGCTGTAGATTTCTACGAAAGTACAGATCCTGCGGAGGCAAAAGGGTGGTTGGAAAGAACGAAGCGGGTATTTGATCAAATAGACTACGACTCCGATGAAAGGTTCGACTACGCAGTCTCGCTACTGCAAGGTTCAGCTTATCAGTGGTGGAAGACTGTTCTTGGTTGTTTCGCCCGACCTTGTGGACTAAAGTGGGAATATTTTTTGAAAGTTTTCAAGGAGAACTATATGCCTAAGATTTAACTGGATAGGAAGAAGAAAGAGTTTTTGAATCTGAAATAGGGGAATTTTACTATAGCTGAGTATGAGTTGAAGTTTAGTGAGTTAATGGGTTATGCTACTGCATTAATTCTGACTAAGGAAGACAAGTGTAGGTAGTTTGAAGATGGACTGAATATGGAGATCAGAACGAGACTGGCCATTACCAATTTGAGTAGCTTTACTAAACTAAGAGCTGCATCAATTTGAATTTAGCAGTTACTGAGAGATGGGCAAGGAGAGTATAGGCAAGAATATAGAATGAAGAGGAAGGGTGAGACCTAAGTTGAATTTGGCAGTAGATTCAATAAACGTCAGAATAGATCATTCCGATCACAGACTAGATCGAGACAGTTGAGGTTTAGACTGAGAGGTGGTTTTGTTCAGGCTGGTAGTGGTAGAGATCAGCGTCTAGAAGACAGGCTTATAGAGGGCAAACACGACAAATGTCTAGTTGTGAACACTGTGGAAAGAAACATGGTGAGGAATGTTGGAGATTAACGGGTGCTTGTTTATGTTGTGGCTCTCAAGAGCATCAACTTACAGACTGTCTCGCAACCTTTGGAGCACAGTCTGGAGTGAGAGGGGGATCAGTAACTGAGACTACTGTCTAGCAAAGTAGAGCTAGTGGAGCGAGACAGAGAGGCAGAACTAGTTTAACAGGTCCTAGTGTTAGGACTGAGGTGCGGAGTAATCAACCGTAGTCTCAGGTCAGGATCTTTGTCGTCACCAAACAGGGGGCACACAACTCCCTAAATGTTATTGCAGGTGTGTTAAATATCTTTCAATTTGAGGCATTTGCATTATTAGATCCAAGATCTACACAATTATTCATTGCACCACATCTGGCATCTAAATTGCAATGTGTGAGAGAGGAGATGAAATGTGGCTTAAAAGTGAGTACTCCAGTAGGAAGTACTATAGTGAGCAGGGAAGTCTATAAAGGGTGTATCATTTGGATTGATCATGTAGAGTTGAAGGCCGACTTGATAGTATTGCAGTTGAAGGAGATAGATCTCATATTAGGTATAGACTGGCTTACTGCATATAGGGCGGTAATGAATTGTTATACTAATAAAGTGACTATGGAATCCCTTAATCAACTAAGGGTTGTATTTCGAGGTGTTAGTCAAGTAGTGCCAGCCAGACTAATTTCCTCAATAAGTGCCTTTAGGCTGATTCGAGGTGGATGTGAGGCTTACCTAGCCTATGTAACTGATATTCGAACTAAGCAGACAATACGAGATATTCTTGTTATTAGGGATTTCTCGGATGTGTTTCTTGCTGAGTTGCCAAGATTGCCCCTAGAAAGGGAAACAGAGTTTATGATTGACTTAGTTCTAGGTACTGCTCCTACTTAGTTTCAGGTACTGCTCCTATATCGATTCCTTTGCATAGGATGGCACTTGTGGAACTTAAGGAATTTAAGACTCAATTGCAGGAGTTGTTGGATAAGGGTTTTATCAGACCTAGTGTGTCACATTGGGGAGCCCAGGTTTTGTTTGTGAAGAAGAAGGATGAGACTTTGAGATTGTATATTGATTATAGGCAGTTGAATCGGGTGACAGTGAAGAACAAGCATCCTTTACTGAGGATAAATGATTTACTTGACCAATTATAGGGAGCTCAGGTGTTTATTAAACTAGATTTAAGATCATGATACTATTAGTTGAAGATAGAAGAAGCTAATGTACCTAAAAGTGCATTCAAGACCAAATATGGGCACTTTGAGTTTTTGATGATGCCTTTTGGGTTGACAAATGCTTCGGCAGCTTTTATGGAGTTGATGAATAAGTTATTTCAGCCTTACTTAGATCATTTTGTGATTGTGTTCATAGATGATATTTTGGTATACTCAAGGAGTAGAGAGGAACATTTTGAGCACTTGAGGTTAGTCCTACAAATAATGAGAGAAAAGCAATTGTATGCCAAGTTTACTAAGTGTGAATTTTGGCTTAATCAAGTAGTATTCTTAGGTCATATAGTGTTTGGATAAGGCATACAAGTAGACTGAAAGAAACTTGAGGCAGTGATGAAGTGGGAAGCCCTTAGGAATGTATTTGAGATTCGAAGTTTTCTTGGGTTAGTAGGATATTACAGGAGATTTGTCGAGGGGTTTTTACTGATTTCAACCCCTTTGACGAAGCTTCTGAAGAAGAATGTACCATTTAGATGGACTGATGAATGCCAAAGAAATTTTGAGGAGTTAAAACATCGATTAACTACAGCACTGGTGTTAGCTATTCCATCTGGAACTGAAGGATATGTAGTGTATAGTGATGCTTCACATCAGGGGCTAGGATGTGTTTTGATGTGGTATAGCAGAGTGATTGCATATGCATCAAGATAGTTGAGGTCTAATGAATTTAATTATTCGGTTCATGATTTAGAACTTGTTGCAGTAGTGTTTGCATTGAAGGTTTAGAGACATTATCTATATGGTGAGACATTTCAAATATTTACATACCATAGAAGTTTGAAATATTTGCTGAGTTAGAAGGAGTTGAATATGAGACAAAGGTGGTGGATTGAATTACTTAAAGATTATGATTGTATAATAGAGTATCGCTTTGGTAAAGCACTTTCATGGCTGATGTATTAAGTATGAAATCCAATAGCAGTGTGGCACATATTTAGACATCGAGGTTATCAAACCTAGTACAACTAAGAGCACTGAATGTTGAGTTAAATTTGGGGCAAAATAAAGTATTGATAGCTACATTGAAGATGAGACCAGTGTTGCATGAGAGGATCATAAAAGATCATAGTAAAGATCCAGAATTAGTGAAGCTTATTGAGAAGTTGAAATAGGATTCAAGTATTGAGATTGAGTTGAGAGATGATACTTTATGGTTGAAGCAGAGATTATGTGTACCTAATGTTGATGATCTAAGAAAAGAGATTCTGGAAGAAGCATACATGGCAACTTATACTATGCATCCTGGTACTACCAAGATGTACAGTACTCTAAAACAACATTTCTGGTGGCCAGGGATAAAGAAACAAGTGGCGCGAAGCATGTTGCTAAGTGTTTAACTTGTTAATAGATTAAGGCTAAGCATCAGGCTTTGGTTGGGAAGTTACAGTCATTGCCAATTCTGAAGTGGAAATGGGAGAGGATTACTATGAATTTCATTATGAGTTTGCCTAAGACTCAGAGGCAACATGATGCTATATTGGTTATTGTTGACAGATTGACAAAATCGGCCCATTTCTTACCTGTGAGGGAGAATAATACATTGAATTAGTTGGCCCAGAGTTATGTAAATGAAATAGTAAGATTACATAGAGTTCCATTATCTATTGTATCAGATCGGGACCCCAGATTTACTTCAAGATTTTGGGGTAGTTTACAATCAACTATGGGTACAAAGTTTAATTTCAGTACAACATTTCATCCTTAAACAGATGGACAGAGTGAGACAACTATTAAGACTATTGAGGATATGCTTAGAGCTTGTGTTTTAGAGTTCCAAGGAGCATGGGATCAATATGTAGCTCTTATTGAATTTGCATACGATAATCGTTATCACAATAGTATTGGTATGACTCCATATGAGGCATTGTATGGTAGGAAGTGTTGAATGCCTTTGTATTGGGATGAAAAGGGCCTAAGGATTGTTGAAGGCCCATAAATGATTTAAAACATTGTTGATAAGATGAAATTGATCCATAGTAGAATTAAAGCCTCCTAAGATAAACAGAAAAGTTATGCAGATCAACACCGGAGAGATATGGAGTATCAAGTGGGAAACAAAATGTTTCTGAGAGTATCACCTTGGTGAGGAGTGTTGAGGTTTGGCAAAAAGGGTAAGTTAAGCCTTAGAAACATTAGTCCATATCAAATTACTAAGACAGTTGGACCATTGCCATGCAGGTTAGCATTACCAATTGAAATGGCTAAGATTCATAATGTGTTTCATGTCAGTATGCTCAAGAGGTATCGATCAGATC
>JAOQMK010249318.1:0-10219 GCA_027564415.1 Erythroxylum macrophyllum
TCCATTTAACGGACCTTCTCGGGTCATTTGGGACCCTTTGCATTCCCCATGTCCGTTGACTGTCTCGGGTGAAAAATGCAGTTTGGCCGATTCATGTCCGTTTAACGGACATACACTGGAAAGATGATGAAGTTTGACCCTCTTAGAGGCCGAATCAGATTTTGTGGTCTTCATGAAAGTTTTAGATCTCGAAATTATCTTTCCAATGGTACAAAAAAGAAAGCAATCCGACATTTTTAGTGAAAGTTATGGCATTCGCGCCAAGAGAGGTTGAAAATGATTTTGGGTATGAACATGGTTTGCTCTTTTGGGAATAACTCCCTCATCCGACCTCCAATTGAGGTGATTCTTAGACCAAGGGATTTATAAGACATGTAGGTATCTTCCCATGAAAATTGGTATCATTTGGAGTTAAACTGAGGAATTTTGCATGAAAGTAAGTGAATAGTTGGTTTGAAGAGCACGATTAGGGTTTGCGCACGAGTTGGTGTTTTGAAGATATATTGAGCTGTAGAGCTCCGATTAAGGTGATTCTTGTTTCAAATCAAATAAGAGACTTAGAGCTATGATTTATATGAGAAGTCAATTTGAAATTCTGATTTGAAGGTTTCCAATTTCTATTCGCAAACAGGCAAATTGAGTTCAAGCATGGTGATTGTTGTGTGTGGGCACACCATGGAAGATATTGTAAGTGAATTTTGAGATGTTATAAGATTGAAGAGGTATTCATAATGTCTTTAAGGGTTTAAAGGGATGAAGAATGAAAAAAAACCCTCCAAAGTTATATTCACACTCCCATTTCATGATTCAAAGTAAGCTCAAGGCTTCATGTTTTAGCAAGAGAGTTAGGTCCCGGAAAGGGGGGCCAACAAAAACCACAATTTCCTATCATTTACCATAGTTGTCATCATATACAAATCCTATGCAACATCACAATTTGTAACAATCATATCTTTCGATTCCGATGTCCAAAAATTGCATACTTTATAGCGTTGGAAAGCTATAAAGACAAACTACAACTTTCATGAAGGCAAATTTGGCTAATTCTACCTAGATCGATACATTTTTCCCTTGGAAATTAGCATACACATTTTACCTTCATGCAAAACTTGGAATTTATCCCAACTTCAGTTCTGCTATTACAACATCATTCAAATCAATTCAATTTCCAATTGGAATTCATCCAACACTCAACCTCAATTCATATGACTCCTCATATTCAATAACATCTTAACATTTGCCACAAATCCTTTCTTTCTTTTCCATAATTCAGTTATACATAATAACAACAATTCATTTTCAAAGTTCAACAACTCAACTCATATCATCCATACGTAATTCATATTTCAAAACCATACAAAAATCCATATTTCACTAACATCATAAAATAAGAGTTTTACAACTTCAATGACATTTCCAAGCCACATTACAATTTCACAAAATCCCAAATTACATAAAATACTTGAACTATAATTGCTCAACATGCATTTATAGCTTTGTTTTACATCAATTAACTTCAAATACAAATTATGCATCCATAGAGTGATGCCTTGATTCTTTTTCACTTTGTCTCTTGCTCATCACCTGGAGATGGGACGGAGAGGGGGTGAGCTTAAAAAGCTCGTGGGTAACAAACTTATAACTGAGAAATAAGCAAAAACCATTGAAAAATTTATTTCCATTGTAAAGTTCAAATTGAAATCCATGTCATATATTTTCAAATTTGCAACTTATCAAGCAATTCATAAACATCATAAATCATGAATTCATCGAAACTTGTCACAAATCATGAACACATATAAGCACCTCAGAAATAGTTTGGGTAGGTCCATATTCATGACGCACTACACATTCCCATATAATGGTCCTGTGTAGCTGTAAGCTTGAGGGAGTCCTTGAAGGAGCTCCGTGCTACTGGCGGGCAGGCGGGAGAAGCCTATTCTTAGGTCAACGTGCATGTGACAGTTCTTGAGGGGCTACTACAAACCCACATAACATGAAATTCATGACTTGAAAAACAGATTGCCCAAATGGAAAAATTTTGGAAACTTGTTTTTCATGAACATGCAATCTTTCAAAAACCCTTCCATGTAGCAATTCACAATTCATCAACCAAATTCACATAGCAATTTCTCAAATCATTCACAAGCAATAAAAGTGACATTTATGAAATAATTGAAATCATTTTATCTTCTTGATTTTGAAAACACATTAATGACTCATTACTCAAATTATAAACATGAAACCCACCTTAATTCCTTGCTTAATGCTTGTTCAAAATGCATTCCCTCTTGCTCTTCTTGCCTCTCTTAATCTCCTTTATTAATGGCAAAAATCTCCAAATCGATGGACATTTAAATTGAGAAACCCATAACATATAATCACAAAATTAACCTTAGAAAGCTTAAACCCATACATTTCATAAGCTATCTAAACCAAAACCCTTTCAAAAATCCAACAAATCAAAAACACTCTTACCTTTTTTCCTTCACCAATGAGGAGTTTCTTAGCTCATATGGAAGCTCTCATCTTCTTCCACCTTTTTCCTTCTTGAATCAACTCAAAATCACTCTTGAAAACCAAGAAAAATCAAACCCTATCATGGCTTTCTTTCTTTTTCATTCCTTTTCTCTACCGAAATCTCCTTCTTCTCTCTTCTTTTAGTTTCTTCTTCTAATTTTCGTGCTCCTCTCTCCTCTTAACAAGCAAGAACACCTTTTATTACAATCATGCCATTAATGAGTCTAAAATGTCTAATATACCCTTACATGTAAGCCTTGTAACCTTAATGCTTAAGTGTTCTTCCCAAAATGTCCTCATACATTCACACCCTTGCTACCTAATTCAACCAAACCATATCTTAATATCCAACCAACATTAACACAATAATTAACTCCAAATAAAATAATTAATCTTGCAAACCCTCAAAATTATTCAAATCATGCTTAACTCCTTTCAAAAATCAAGACCTTTTTCTAATCATGCAATTGAAGGAATTTGATAGAACTTCCTTCTAGACAAATGTTCCTCGTTGTCTTAAGTTTCTAATGACATCAAAATCATTCAATTTTGTCTTATAGTCCAAAAGTTATTCATCAAACATTTCCAAACTATTCTTATGCTGAAACAATATTCTGCACTCAATTTCCATCCCAAAATTGAAATTTTTAGAGACTGAATCAAAACTCGATTTCATCAGACAATTTGTAGCCTTATCTCTCTAATTTAACGCAAATCAAGAATCATCTCATTTGGATAATTAGACCAAAAGTTATGGCTACAAAACCAAAGCATACTCAACGAATTTGTTTCAATTACATTTTTCCAGCTTTTACCTTGTAACATATCACATACAATAGTTCTAACTTCCGAGAAAAGTTTGGGGTCCAACAAGGGATCTCATCATCATATACACATCGCCTAATAATTCGATCAGAACAATATTTCCACAGATGTGGCTCATCCCATGCATAATATTTAGCCTCTCTTTTGATTTTATCTTTTTCAACACGTGATAAAGTACTAGGTAAAGACTTGGTAATCAGAAAATTAACTATATTAGCATATCAAGGTGTTACCTATTGTGTGGCGAATAAATGTTCATCTGGAAATTCATCTTTTAGATTATCTGAAACTGTGTCTAGATGGATACGACTAAGGTGATTTGCAACCAGATTTTTAGTTCCCTTTTTGTCTTATATCTTTACATCAAATTCTTGCAATAGTAGAATCCAACTAATAAGACGAGGCTTTGCTTCCTTTTTGGACAACAAATGCTTCAACGTAACATGATCTGACTAAAGTATGACATATGTGCCTAATAGATATGAACGAAACTTCTTTAGTACAAAAACAATTGCCAATAATTCTTTTTCTATTGTTGAATAGTTTTTCTGGGCGTTGTTTAGCATCATTGAAGCATAATAAATCAAATGTGGTGCTTTGTTCATCCTTTTCCCCAGAACAACGCCTAACATATAGTTACTTGCATTGCACATTATCTTAAATGGGAGACTCCAATCTGGGGGTCAGATTATTAGAGCAAAGATTAGCTTCTCTTTTAATTCATCGAATGCTTTCCTACATGCTTCGTCAAACTTGAACTCCACATCTTTTTGAAGTAACTTGCATAAGATTGAGTGGTCTTCGCAAAGTCTTTGATAAAGCAATGATAGAAACCTATATGTCCAAGAAAAGAACGAACTTCCCATACACTTACGGGGTAAGGAAGAGATTTAATGATTTCTATCTTAGCTTTATTAACCTCAATTCCCTTAGAAGACATTACATGGCCTAAGATTATCCCTTGATCAACCATAAAATTGATTTTTTCATAATTCATAATCAAGTTATTTTCAATGTAACGTTTCAAAATTTTTTCAAGGTTAATCAAGAAAGTATCAAAAGACTCACCATAAACTGTAAAGTTGTCCATAAAAACTTCAATATAGTCATCCACATAATCAGAGAAAATACTTACCATACACCTTTGGAACTTGGCAGGTGCATTACATAGTCCAAAAGGCATTCTTCGATATGCAAAGGTTCCAAAAGGACATGTGAAAGTCATTTTGTCTTGATCCTCTAGTGCAGCAGAAATTTGGTGATAACCTGAATAACCATCTAAACAACAATAATGAGTTTTCCTTGCAAGTTTTTCAAGCATCTGGTCAATAAAAGGAAGTGGAAAATGATCTTTACAAGTAATAAAATTTAACTTATAGTAATTAATACAAACCCTCCACCCATTTTTCATACGGGTGGGTGCCAATTCACCTGAAGTGTTCTCCACTACAGTTACTCCAGTTTTCTTAGGAACCACTTGTAGTGGGCTTACCCATTTACTGTATGAAATTAGATAGATTATTCTAACATCGAGGAGCTTTAGAATCTCCTTCTTAACTACCTCCATCATTGGTGGGTTCAATCTTTGTTAAGGTTGTCTTGTTTCCTTAGCTCCATCTTCTAATAGAATTCAGTGTAAATAAATTATTGGGCTAATCCCTTTCAAATCATCCATGGTCCATCCAAAAGCATCTTTGTAATTTTTCAACATACCCAATAATTGTGTTTCCTACAAAGATGTTAGTCTGCTCGAAATAATAACAGGAAGAGTTTTATGCTCACCTAAATACATATATTTCACGTTACCTGGAAGAGCTTTTAACTCCAATTTTGGTGGTTGTATAAGAGATGGCAACAACTTCGAATTATTTCTAGTTAGCTCCAGAAAATATACCTGTTCCTCCAAGCATTTGCTCTGTTCTAAAATCTGAATAGTGGTATCCAGCTCTTCAGGAATGACAAGATAATTGGCTAGTGTTTTCCCTTCCTAAATATCCAAGCTATTTTCTAATGTAGTCCATAATTTATTTGGTCCATCTAAATAGAATGTTTCCTGCACTAAAGGATTAAGAAAATTCATAGAAACAAAAGATTGATCATCATTAGGAAATTTCATGGCATCATAAATATTGAACTTAATCACATCGCCATCAAACTCCATAGTCAAAAACCCATCATAGACATCAATTTTTGTTATGGAAGTTTTAAAAAATGGTCTTCCCAATAAAATTGGGACTGAAGTGGATCAATCTTCATTACCCATTTGTAAGGCATAAAAGTCAACAAGAAAAATCATATTATCAACTTGAACTAGGACATCCTCAAGAACACCCTTAGGATAGGTATTAGATTGATCAACAAGTTGGATTATGACACCAGTTTCTTTCAAAGGCCCCATATTTAAAGATTCATAAATAGATTGAGGCATAACATTAATCGACGCACCTAAATCCAACAATGCTTTCTCAATTTTCAGATTACCTATTTTACAAGGGGTTGTTAACATACCTGGATCTGGACACTTACAAGGTAACTTCTTTTGAAGCACAGAAGAAACATTCTCACTCAATTGCACCTTTTCATTGTCACTTAACTTTCTCTTTGAGGTACAGAGTTCCTTAAGAAATTTAGCATAATGAGGAATTTGTTTAATATCATCAAGCAAAGGAATATTTACCTGTACCTTACGAAAAGTTTCCAAAATTTCTTTCTGTTGCTCCTCCTTCTTCTGCTTGGCAAAATGACTAGGAAAAGGAGGTTGTACACTGAACTTAGGTGTGACAATGCAATAATCACCCTCCTTTTTCTCTTGTGTCTACTTTGGAATTTCTTTCTCTACTTCTTCTTCAACCTCTCGCTTAGAAACCTTTGGGTTAGGTTACTTTAACTCTTTACCACTTCGAAGTGTGATAGCATAAGCACTCTTTTTGGGATTCACCTCAGGATGAGAAGGGAACTTTCCTGAATTTTGTGCCTCCAACATATTGATGGCAATCGCCATTTGATTGATTTGAGTCTCAAGATTCTGTATGCTGGCTTGCGTATCTTGCTGAAATTTCATGGCATTCTGTTGAAAGTTCATAGTATTCATGGCCAATGTCTTGACTATGTCCTCCAAGGAATTACTTTCACTAGAACTTGTTCCCATTTACTGTTGCTATCTAGGCACATAAGGCTATTTAAATGGCTGAAAATTAGAACTTACTTGTTGTCCTTGATTGTAGCCATAACGTAGGTCTGGATGATCTCACCAACCCAGATTATATGAGTTTGAAAATGGGTCATACTTCCTTTAAGGTTGTCCCAAACAGCAACCCATTGCCTTGGCTTCTTCAACTTGGTCTTCTTGTAGGGTGGGACACATATCTATGGGATGGCCAACTATAGAACAAATTCCACAAGTCTTAACTTTCTCTTTCCTAGATACGGCAAGTTGACGTACCAAAGAAGTCAAATCATCTAATCTTCTTTCCAACGACGAAACTCCCATCTTATTAACATGTCTTGAACCATAATCATTCCAAGCTCCAAATTGTTAAGAGTTAGAAGCCATAATTGAGATCAAATCCTATGCAGCTGCTGGTGTTTTATCAACTAGCATTCCTCCACTTGCAACATCTATCATACTCCTCTCAATCAGTAAAAGACCTTCATAAAAGTATTAAAACAATAGTTGCTCGTTGATTTGATGATGGGGGCAACTTGCACATAGTTTCTTAAATCTCTCCCAATATTCATATAATGACTCCCTGGTGTTTTGTCAGATGCTAGAGATTTCTTTTTTGATATGGGCGGCCCTGGCAGCTAGGAAAAACTTCTCTAGAAATAACTTCATCTCTGCCCATGTTCTAATACTTCCAGTAGGTAAATAATATAACAAATTTTGGGCATCGTCCTTCAAAGAAAAGGGAAAAGCCCTCAGCTTTATCTACTCTTCAGTGACATTAGTAGGCTTCATCCCCATACAAACAACATCAAACTCCTTCAAGTGCTTATAAGGATCTTCTCCTAATGTGCCTTAGAAAGTAGGTAATAAGTGAATCAGTCCTGACTTCAACTCAAAAGTGTTATTATCACCCAAATTTGGAAAATTAATGCAGTGAGGCTGTCGATCCTCAGCTGGAGCAGCCAGTTGGCATAAAGTGAGATTTGCATCCATGGTCCTTTCCCTCTGTCGTTCTTCTCTCAGTACTTGTTGTCTTTCTTTCGTCTGCTTTCTTATTGCCTTTGCTGTTTTCTCAATTTGAGGATTGTAATACAAATTTTCAGATTGATTTAAACACGTAACGTACATATACCATCAAAAATTTCCAGGTAACGATGCCAAAATTTGGTGAATGTTGTCGCCTGCAACCAAATATAAAAAGAAACCAACTTCCTGCAACACAAATTAATATAGTAATGGAAAGTAGGGATCGTTCCCACGAGGAATTCAGACATTAGTAGTTGTGAAATAAAAGGGGGGTTGTAATTATGAATTGAACATAATTTAATTGGAATATGAAATTGAAAATTAACTAATAACAAAATAATGAGAATTTAACAATCAATAGAAACAAATCTTGGTTTTCGGTCTCCTTCATTATTGAACTTTCATTGATCATTAACACTAAAAATAACCAATTTATTAGTTAAGCATCCATCGTGGTAAATTTACTTACCTATTTTCTCTTATGTTTAGTTAACCAAAACATGTATTTAAATTAACCTTTATTAATCAATAACTTGGATACGATCTCAAATTTAATTAATTAATAGCTTTATAAATCAAGAAAATTGACGAACTAGACAATATACATACGATGTATATTTTTCCTAGACAATTATTTTTCCTAGAATCATGTCCCTAACGTAGTAGACAAAAATCCTAGTCGCTACTTTTGATTAAAAGAATTGAACGTCAATTTGTTTAATCTAGCAATTCATTAAATAAAATCACAAACTAGTTGTGTACCTAGCTGTAAAATCAAACAATCAAATAGTGACCCAGAAAAATAGTTAATACTTGACTAATAAATCAATTGAAATAAAGAACAAAAGTCTCACAACATTTAGATTCCAAAATACACCTTGACATAAAATAAGATTAATTTCCAATAAGTATAACTTCAAACCTCAAGAATAAAGAAAATGAACACACAAATAGATAGAAAATCAAGACAGTAACAATATGGAATTGATTATGAAGAAATTTTTGCTCCTGTTGCTCACCTCACATCTGTGCACAGACTCATAGCTATTGCTTCAGTTAAGACTTGGCAGTTGTATTAATTGGATGTCAAAAATGCCTTTCCCAATGGTGATCTCTCTGAAGAAGTGTATATGGAACCTCCACTTGGCTATGATTGTCCAACAGGAAAGGTTTGTCATCTTCGCAAGGCCTTATATAGATTAAAACAGGTACCTCAAACTTGGTTTTCCAAGTTCAGTTCTACAGTGTCTCAGTTTGGTTTAAATCCATCTCCTACGATCATGCCTTATTCATCCGCCACACTTTTAAGGGTCACATTCTTCTTCTGCTTTACGTGGATGACATGATCATTACAAGAGATGATATACAAGGCATTCATGATCTTAAATCCTACCTAAGCCATCAGTTTGAGATGAAAGACCTGGGTGTTTTGAGCTATTTTCTAGGACTTGAAGTCTCCTCCGATTCCTCTAGATATTATTTGCCTTAAGCCAAATATGCTACTGATCTTATTACTCTTGCAAGTCTCACAAACGACAAAATCTGTAGTACTCCCCTAGAGACAAATGACCATTTCACTGTAACTAATGGCACACCTCTTCATGATGCAACTCTCTATCGACAACTTGTAGGCAGTCTTGTCTATGTAGTACTCCTCTAGAGACAAATGACCATTTCACTGTAACTAATGGCACACCTCTTCATGATGCAACTCTCTATCGACAACTTGTAGGCAGTCTTGTCTATCTTACTATCACTCACCCTGATATAGCATATGCAATTCATATTGTCAGCCAGTTTATGTCTGCTCCTCGCATAACTCATTTTGCAGTAGTTCTTCGTATTCTTCGTTATGTCAATGGTACCTTGTTCCATAGCCTTTATTTCTCCAATACTTCATCCTTTGACTTGTGTGCCTATTTTGATGCGGATTGGGTAGGTGACCCAACAGATAGAAGCTCTACTATTGGTGTTAGCCCCAAATTTTTTTTTTATGTTATCAAGCATGATTTGGGAAAATTAAAGCATTAGTAAATTAAATTAAGTTGATATTTAATTAAGTATGGTAGCATAAATGAAGTTAGTTGACATGAACTAATGAATTAAATGAGTTAGGTAGTAAGTGAATGAAATTTAATGTGTTAGTTGAGCCTTAAAAGTCAAATGGGCTTGAGGCTTGAATGGGCTTGAGTTAAAGATAGGCTTAAGTTGAAGATAGAAGAAGAAGGGAAGAATGGGTTGGACTTGGGCCTTGTGGGCTTAAGTTGTGTTAGTGAAGTATAAAAGGAAGAAGAAAAGAGAAGAGTTAGTAGAAGAAGAGAGGAAGTGGACAAAAATTGAAGAGAGAAAAGAGAGAGGGTGAGTCGTGGAGGAGAAAGAAAGGAGAAGAGAAAAGGGTTGTGCTTAGGGTTTGATTTTCCAAGAGTTTAAGAGGTTATTTAAAGAAAGAGCAAGAAGAAAAAGAGTGGAGAATGGTCTAAGCTTCATCTTGATACAAGAAACTCTTTGTGTAGTTGAAGATTTAAGGTAAGCCTTATGTTTAAGTTTATGTTTTTGGTTGGGTTATGGTTGAGAAAGCTTAGATATAAAGTGGGTTTAGTGATTTTTACATAAATTTCATGAAAGATGTTATGTAGAACTTCAATTGAAGTTAAGTGATTTGGGTTTTTGGCTTTTAATGAA
>JAOQMK010249324.1:0-10218 GCA_027564415.1 Erythroxylum macrophyllum
AGAGAGAACCAAGGTTGCGGCAGCTAGGAGAAAGGAGAGTGCGATGGTCTGCGTAGTAATAAAATCAAGAAGAAAATTCAAGTGCAACAAGGATGGTGCGTTGATGTTGCGGCAGCCTAAGAGAAGGAAGGTGCGATGATGCTGTTGAAATAAGAAGGAAAGCAATTTGCGGCAATCTAAGAGATGAGGCAGTCAAGGTGCAGCAATCCTAATTGAGAAGAGAATATGTGATGTTGATGCTTGTAACTAGAGGAAAATAGTTAACGTGCGGCACTACTGGACCAAAGAAAAAGAGACTACGATGGTTGTTTGAAGAATGAAAACAAGAAGAACTCAAGATGTGAACAGCGACAGTCAACGGAGAAGAAGACCTAACCTAAAACTAACCTAATCTACGATTAAAAACCTCCCCTAATGTTCTCCCTTAATACATGTATATAATGTGCGACAATCACCAAGCTTCCTCTTTTAATTCAATCTCTCTATTATATTCTTTTGATTTCCTCTAGATTAGGTGATATTTCAATTTCGGTAGAAGATATCTTGAAAAGAAGTCTAGCAAATCTTGGGCGTTTATGTTCTAATTGGAAACAAAATCTGGAAAATCTGCAGATTTGGGATTCTGTCCTTAGGCGTGCCCGCGCCCAATCTTTGAGTTTCGGCCAGATTGGGAATTTTCGAATTTCTTTCCTTCTTTTGCGCCTTTTTGGTCCTTTTTCTTCTTTATGGCATTGAAAATTACCTGTGAACATTTAACAATTAATTCCGTTAATTTATGAACACAAATTTCACAAATCAATAAACATTAAGTCCAACAAATATGCATTTTAATCGACTTAACAATTACAAGGCTAACTATTTATCTAAAATAAAAGTCAAAAGAGTGTCTTGCCTCAAGGAAATTTTTATAATGGATAAATGAGCCAATTTCAAACCAAATAAAATAGGTAGATGTTACTGAGGAGAATGAAGTAGTTGGGCATATTCAATTAAAAAATACCTATGAGAGGGAAAACTATGAGAAGATAAAAAGGTTTTTAAAAAACTTTTAGCACAATTCTTTAGGCATTTAGTAATTGATAAGTAATTGTTTATGATATCTTTTAACCTTCTATATCTTTCCTTAATTTATAAGGTATCTCAAATGCATCAAAGTTTCATTTGATTATTTTAAAGATTGTTGGAAGCAAAACCTTTAGTCAATATGACAAACAAAGTAGTAAACATTTTTTAAAAGTAAAACATAATTTGTAAATATGACATTCCCTAGTAATTATTAAAAAAAATCCACCCAATTAAAGATCAATCAAAGAATTTGTAAGGAGCTAAAAATCAAACATCAAGAATCAATAACATACTTAAAAGTGTTTGAGGTTACATATAAAACTGTATTATAAGGATTAAAAGCTATGGTTGATGATGTAAATGATAATTAGGCTTGAGATATATATCATAGCATAGGTATACCAAACATTCCTTAGAACATCTACTAGAAAAACACCATTTAGTATCACTTTTAGATTAGAAGCATTATTTCCTATAAATTTGAAGTTATCAATCCTCAGGGTGTAGGTGTATCAACCGCAGGTAAAAATAAGAAAATACACTTAGTTGGATCAAACTAAGGAATGTAAGGACATCATAAGTGTAAAAAATAAAACATAGCAACAAAAGGTCAGATAATAAAATTCTTATAAGACAATATACCAAAATCTTTAAAGTGGTGACTTATTATTACAAAAGTCAAAATTTTCTTAAAGATATAATTCACATAGAAAGTTCACACATAAGTGTTCAAGTACATACCATTTTAAATTCATAATCATACTTTATAAGTTACAAGCACGAGGGGCTAGCCATCTTTCAAGCATGATAGATGGATAATTGACTATATTTTATCAACCATATTTGATGTATTTTTCTTAATAATGTATATTTTATTGTATATTTGATACTTAAATTGCTCCAAGTGTGTTTATAAGTGATAATTGCCTTTATGGATTTAAATAAGAGGAATTCAAACAAAAACGTGATGCAAAAAAAGAAAATAGCAATCTGAAAAGGAGTGCATGGCCGTGCACTTTTACATGCTCATGCACTTTTATGATATTCGACAATTTCCAATTATGCACATGCCTGTGCATGGGCGTGCACACGTGTTGGACCTAAATTTTTTTTCTTTTATTTTATTTTCTTAGAATTTAGTCATTATTTTAGTTAGCATAAGTAGAAATTAAAATTTAGAATATAAATGTTAGAATTAATGTAGTAAGAGGGTGTAAGGATAAATTTGGCAAGTCACTTAAGTTTGAAAGACTTAAGGCATTAAAAGAAGGGCAAAGTGGACTTTTTACACTCATTAAGGGTATAGCTGGAAGAAGAAATGTGGTCTTGCTCTTAGGAAGAAGGAAAAAACGTGAATGAGAATAATGAAAAGAAGAGAGAAAGAAGTGAGAGTGGAGAAGAAAGAAGGAAGAGAGAAAGGAGCTAGGGTTTCATCTTTTCTTAGTTTTAAGAGAGATTTTGAGGTTGTTCAAGAAGAGAAAAAGAAAGAGGAAGAGAAGAGCTTCCATTTGAGCCAAACATCATTTTATTTGGTGAAGATTCAAAGTAAGTTCATTTTTAATCTTGTGGACTTTTGGAAGGGTTTTGGTTCATGAAGCTTAGGAAATGCATGGGTTTAAGTATTCTAGAATCAATTTTAGTGAATATGCTTTGTGGGATTCTCAATTTGTATTCCTATTGAATGGAATTTTTGCCAATGTTAAAGGGAATCAAAAAAGGAAAGAGAAGCAAGAGGAGAGGCACTTTTAAGTAAGTTTTTAAGCAAGAAATCCAAGGTGGGTTACATGTTTATAATTGAGTTATTGAGCTATAAATGTTTTTTTTTCTGAATTTTTAGAGATAAATGATTTTAAATTGCTTCATAAATGTTGCATGTATTTCTTCTTAAATGATTTAAGAATTGCTACATGTTTGGTGCATGAATTTTGTTGATGTTTTATGAAATGAAGATGCAAATGGAAATTGAAATAGATTATGCTTATAAAAATCATGTTTCCACAATGTGCCATTTTGGGCAATATGTTTGCAAGTTATGAAATTCATGTTTATGTAAGTTAGAGGTGGTCTATTTTGTTATATCATATGCACGTTGACCATGTTAAAGGCTTCTACCACTTGCCCACTAGTGGCATGGAGCTCCCTCACAGACTCCCTCATGTTTACAAACTACACAAAACCATTATGCCACTTTATGATAGTCCATCCTGTTATTATAGGAGATTCGCAAGAACTGCCATATGGACCTACCCTAACCATTCTAATTGCTTATGTGTTGACAAGTTTGATAAATGCATGGTTTACATTGTTTATGAATTGTTTGATAAGTTGAGAATTTTGGAATTATGTGTTTTATGGATTCAATGAAAATTGACTATGGCAATGAATATGATTAATGGGTTTTCTCGTGACTTCGTTATAAACTTGTTAACCATGAGCTTTTAAGCTCACCCCCATTCCGTCCCCATCTCCAAGTGATGAGCAAGAGATCGAATGATCGAGTCGAGAGTCAAGACATCACTTCAATTTGCATATTTTTGTATTTTGAGCTAGATTTTAGAAAACACAAGTTTTACTCATTCATGTGTATTTTGTATTTTTACATTATGAGACCAATGATGTATTGTGGCTTGAAATGCCCATTAAAGCTTTGTAAAACTCTTTTCTTTTGATGTTAATGAAATATGAATTGTGTATAGAAAGACCCCTAGCCCCGTTTATGTCTGTTTTGGTGCAGTGTATGTCCGTTCAGTAGACATTCACTGTACATTTTTAGAAATTCACAATTTTGACTCTCTAAATGGAAAAATATCTCTTTGGGGTAATCACGAAAGTTGTAGATCTAGAAGATCTCTTCGAATTCGTCACAGGATGACTTTATCCGACATCTCTAGTGAAAGTTATGCCTATTGTCCCAAAACAGGTACAATATGATTAAGGACATAATCATAAGAATGGATTGTTGTATATCAATTAATGAAATAGGGAATTTTTGGGATGGTATGAGAATGAAGATGAACCGATGATAGCTAATGAGATTTCATTGAAATAACCCTATAGGGTAATACGCTCACGTTTTATGATTCTAGAGTTGGACTCCAGAAATGGGGTCCAACAACACGAATATGCATAACCTAAAATTCTAGGTTTTCATATAAATTTGACATTTTGGAGGCAATAAAAAAGAAGAAGCAGATGATGTAGTTCTGAGGAGTTCATAAACAATTCCAGACGTGATTTGGAGCTTAAAGAGTGGAAGATGCAGGATTTTTATCAGCAGATCCTTCAAAACATAAGATTGGACACCTACATTGTTAGAATACGCGATAGAGAACAATCAGAAACATTTAAATTATGATTATGATGTTTTCTATTATGTTTTCAGTACATATGAATATGATTTCATGTTTGTCAATGTATAGCTACATATTCTATTAATATCTAGGTTAGATGAACCCTAGTTGAATACTTTGACATGTTTTGATTCTTTTGTGAATGTAATTGTGTTTGTTGATTATTAAGATCCAATTATCTATTTTATTTATCGTGAATTAATATGATTTTTAAAATTTAATCTGATTTTATACTTAGTGATTGAGAAATCCTGGGTTGAATAGATCTACGATAGTTGGAAAGAGTTGATTACAATCCTAGAGATAGGATGAAATAAATCTTCTAGATTAGGATCAAACCTAATAAAGGGATTCAAAATACGGTAACACAATCTTATAAGTTTTAACCTAAGTAATTTGGTTAGAGACTTTAGGATTAGTTATTAGTAGAATCAGGGTCAACTACTAGCATACCTTAGGAGTCTCCACGGTCTAATAAATCAATAACATAAGTACTTGACAAATAATCAATTAGTTAAGGGTTTAGGGAGATTCAAAGCCTAGGTACTATTTTTCTAATATTGGTAATTAATTTAGTGTCGCCAATCCTTTGCTTTAATTCATTATGCTTCTTTACTTTTTTTCATAATTTTAGTTTCTTAAGTTGAAAACCACAATCAGTCCTTAGGCTAGATAATAGGAAAATAATAATTACTAGTACTTACCATTCTAATAAGATCAACCCATATTTGGTGGTACTAGCTACAACTACACCATGCACTTGCGGTATTAAATATTGGCTAACACACTTTAAGGTCAATCAAAATGCCACTTATTTGGAATGAGAATCATTTAAGGAAATATTTCCATTAAATAGAAACTTCGAGTTTTATATAGTTTATGCAAAATCCATCGTTTTTAAAAAAAATGTTTGATATATGGTTTCTAAGTGAATTAAACCATAAATAAAAATATTATAGGCTAAACAGTTTTTAAGTGTGTGAGAAACCTCTTTAGCTCCCTAATTCAAAATTAAAAACCAAAATGCTAAAAAGTCTTATCCAAGAGAAGTCTTTTGAGCTCTCAGTCTCAATATTAAAAACTTATAGGATAAAAAGTCTTAAATCTAGGAAAAGCCCCCTTAGATCCCTTATTCAAAATTTAAAACTTATAGGATAAAAAGTATCAGCTCCAAGAGCAGATCCTTGGCTCCTTGGCTCCTTGGTTCAAAATTTAAACTCAATAGGTTGAAAAATATTTAGTCTAAGAGAAGCCTCTTTTATAAGGTCTTATGTCTAGAAGAGAACTCTTTACTCCCTAACTTCAAATTAAGAAACCTATAGAGTAATGATAAGTGTATAATAGACTATATTTTAGTATGATTTTTAAGATCGTTATACTTGTATTTTTAGTATTATTATAGGATTTGGTACTTAAATTTATATTTTGTTGAAGTTCTTATTTCATCCCATAAAAGGAAAAGGATGTATTTCGAGAAGATATGAGTCAATTTGGAGTAAAATTAGCATACTTGAAGAGAAGAACTTATAACATGGTAACAAGATAGTATGGTGTTAATCCTAGTGTTCAAAGTTACCTTTTTTTAAGAGACTTTTACAGAAGTAACATGGTATCAACACGCCTTTATTTTTAGGTCATGTTTAAGAATGGGCATTATGTTTCTTCATATGCTTTTGACATCCTACTGTATTTAACCCATATTCCTAAAATTGTAATAATATGGACCCATAATATTCCCTATGTTGGTAGAGTGATTTATTATGTAAAATATCTAGAAAGGAAAGCTAAGCAATGTGAGACTTAACATGGTCCCATATTAAGGTTGTATTATATTAAAATTTAAAGATTTATTATATTTAAAAGGTTGATGTCTGGAAATAATAAGAAGGATTTTAAAGATTTGCTTTTAGAGTTAAAAAAGGACTAGGATCCATAATAAAGAAACTATAAATGAATAAAAAAGACAATTTTATGAAAAGAAATAAGAAATCTATCAAGATTCAATAAGAACTTTAAATATCCAACAACTATGAGGATATTTTCTTTGTCTTTTGTTTTTTCAATTTTTTATGTTTTTCTCTTTATTTCCTTAAGAACTATTGGCTTATTAATAGTAAATAACAATTAACCTTCCCAGATCTATGAGGAATGATTTTTGCGGATTCAATTATAGCATTACATGCTGAGGTCACTAACCTAATCAAGTAATTGAACAATCTGACAACCACCTCCTTATCTCCACTCAAAGTAATCCAGCACGGATATGAGTTATGTAGACAAGAGAGCTATATCACAGGTAATTGCTTCCTAGTGGGAAATAATAACATGTAGCAATTCATCTTCATGGGAGCATAATATGGTCAAGAAGGTAACGGTCCTTATTTAAACATATACAATACTAGGTGGTAGAACCACCCGAATTTCTTTTGGTCTAACAATGTAAGGACTTAGTTAAAGAATCAAGGTCTATCGGGATTTTAACAAGACAAGTACACAAATGATTCAAAATTAGAGAAGTTCTTGGATAAGCTCACTAGTATGGAAGAGGCCCAGAGGAGGATTTAAAGGCCATTTGAGCAAGTAGCGAAAACTTATACCTCCGCCATTCACAACCTAAGGGTTCAATTGGGCCAACTTGCCAATGCGTTATCTATAAGAAGCGTGGGGAGCCTCCTGAGCAATACTGGAGTAAATCTAAGAGAGTAATTTAAGGCCATCATATTTAGGAGTGGGATAAGGCTAAAAGAATTAACAGAAAAACAAGTTAAACCCACCTTGTAGAAGACCAAGAGAAGTAGAAAAAGGATGAAGTTATGAATGAGGATCCTCCCTATATTCCTCCTCCGCTTTACCCATTGAAAATTCCATTCGCACAAAGACTTCAGAAGAACAAATTGGATACACAATTTGCAAAGTTCATGGAAAAGCTGGAGAAATTGCAAATTGCCTTACCCATTATGGATGCTTTGGAGAGCATACCTAAATACGCGAAATTTCTTAAAGAAATCTTATCAAACAAGTGAATTTGGGATGCTAATCAAATAGTCTCCATAATGGAAAGGTGCAGTTCCATAATTACCAACCACATGCCTTCACAGTTGACAGATCCAAGGAGTTTTACTATACCCTATGTAGTTGGTAGTTTAGGCTAGGTCAGTAAATTAGGGCTAGGTAAGTAAAGCCAACTTCTATACTTATTAAGTTGGCAGATTAATCGATAAAGAAACTTTCTAGTATGGAGGAGGATGTGCCTGTAAAAGTGGGCAAGTTTATAAATCCTATGGATTTTTTCATGGTAGACTTTAAAGAGGATCAAAACTGTCCACTAATTCTTGGTAAACCCTTTCTGAACATTAGAAGAGCTTTGTTAGGTGTCCATGAAGGCAACCTCATCCTTCGTATTGGGGATGAACAAGTTAAATTCAATATGAGTAAGGTGTTAAAGAATCTAAAGGAGGGAAGCTCACTCATGAATATTAAAGTAGTCGAATCTTTAAAGCAAGAGGAAGAGGAAAAGATGATAGAGGACATAAAACTTGAAAAATATAGGAAGTCTCTATTCAAAAAGTGGATGAAAAAGGGGGGATGAGGGTGATTGCAGATGAAGAAGAGCAGTTCAGCTTCTTAGAGGAAAAACTATTGGATTCAAGCGAAGATTCAAGGAGTTTCATCATTCCTTGTTTTTTTTTGACATTTTGTTACAAAAAAGGACTTTACTGAACTTACTAGGTTTTCTTAATTTGATTAATTATGTCTATATGGTTATCTTGCAAAATGTAGCTTATTTACATCTTACGAAACTAAAATTGGGTGACACGGGTGGAAGTAAGCCACTCATAATAAACCCAAGTTAAGCATAAACGTTAAGAGCATGCCAAGATAATGACGTGAAAGAAGCGTTACTTGAGAGGCAACCTAAGAATTAGGATATTGTATTATATTATATTATATTTTAATTTCAATTTCAATTTATTTTGTTAGTACTTTTTAATTTTATTATTTATTTATTTTTTAAGGAGTGACTTGCTGGAATTTTATGGATTTTAATGTCTCCAAATTCCATCTTTTACAACATCACCACTGAATTACTATAAGTATTCTTTTTCTAACTTTTTCTTTGTTGTTATTTATCTTTACTTGTATTTTTTCCACATTGAGGACAATGTATTGTTAAAATGTGGAGATGTATATCCAATTTCATATCGATTATGTATGAAAGTTGCATTTATAGCAATTATGTATGAATTTTGCATTTGTATATATCATTTACATATGCATTTTATATTGGTTGGAATTGCATATATGTGCTTTGAGTGAATATGTCAATGGCAAGAATTGAATGGAATTATTTTAGCTTTGAACATGGTCATTTAAATTGAAAAGTCATATTGACTTGTGAATTATATGTATGTTAATTACGATATGACACCTAGTCTTTCATTTTATGAATTTTATTGTATACATTTATAATTATAGTCAGTTGAATTGGTTAGCATTATTAGTACCCCTTTATGAGAGTGGTTTACTAAAAAGAAAAAAGGAACGCTAAAAAATTAAATGAAAAAATATTTTGCTGGCCTTTTTTTTAAGAAAATTGGGTAAGAATAGGGTTGGTAGCTAGTTGAGAGATGTGATATAGCTTAGTAATAGGGGACATTCATGACAAAATGTTTATCTTTACGTTAAAAGGGTAGAATGACACTCCAATCAAGCTAAATAAAAAACGTGACCTAGTTGAGTAACCGGGAGACATTCATAACAAGATTTTTCCCTTTGCTTCAAAAGCTAGGTTATCGTTAAAGAAAATCTTAAAAAAAGGTTTATAACCTACCAGTCTTTTAAAATAGTAAATTTTTTTATGAAAGGTTACTTAGTGATAGTTTTGCTTTTTAATTGATTAATAACAATAAATGCATGCTTACAAGTGCCATATGTGTATGAATAGGGTGTTAATATTTTGATTGATATGTATATTCAAATCAAAGCATTAAACTTGAAAGGAATAAGTTAGTGTATTAGCACTTTTTGAGTTATTGATGTTTGAGGTTAAGTTAATTTCATAAGATTTGCTATCATTGTACCATTATTGTATTGTTGCATGATTGTGATTATGTATTTATGTGTTTTGTACGTTTTTAGTTTTTAGTTTAGCTTAAGGAAAAGAAAAGGTTTAAGTGTAAGGATATTGATAGGTGTAGATTATATTATGTTTTTATAGATGATTGTCTTGTGTATAGGCTTAGAATTGTGTTCGTGTTAATCTTTGTATATGTTTTAAGTGTTTGTGAATTAGATCTTAATTTTATTTTTCAAAAGGTGTTTGATGTATTTGTGAGTGCTAGGAATCAGGAAATTAAAGAATTAAGAAGATGGTGGGAGTTTGAAGGTGTCAAAATCATTCTTAATTAAGCACGATTGTGATAAAGGCTGAATAGAAAGAGCACATTTGTGACTCCAAGGTCACAATCTTGACATAGGCTTTTCAAGGTGCGAGTTTTTTTTAATGTTTTGAAAGTTTGAGGCTATTTTTGGAACCAAATGAAATAGGGAAACTGATCGCGGCTTATCATTCAATCCTAAGATTGATCCTTGGAAACCGGTCAAAATCAATTTATACCAAGAATTGCAATACAGGATGCAACCTCGGGTCGACTCTCAAGGAACCAGTGCAGAATTGATCCTAAGATTAGCCTAATGTTTGAATGATGCATGCAATTTAAGCAATAAAAAAAGGGGGTTTTGGATTGATTAACTAAAATTAAACTAAGGCAAAGCAAAAGAATATTTTTGGGATTTTTGAAGG
>JAOQMK010249409.1:0-10205 GCA_027564415.1 Erythroxylum macrophyllum
AGGATCGGTAACTTTTGGAGACAACCAGCAGGGCAAGATTATCGGAATCGGTAAGATTGGTAAGGATTCCCATACATGCATTAAAAAGGTTCTGCTAGTTGAGGGTCTAAAACACAATTTGATTAGTATTAGTCAATTATGTGATTCTGGTTTTGAAGTCATATTCAATCAGAATTCTTGTGAAGTCAGAAACAAAGACGGATCCATATTCTTCTCTGCCAAGAGATAAAACAATCTTTACAAAATAAATTTAGAAGATTTTCAATTCCAAAATATTTCATGTTTCTTATCAACTGAAGAAGAAAGACTGATCTGTCATAAAAAAACTAGGTCATATCAGTTTTAAACACATTTCAAAGTTGTTAAAGTATGGTTTGGTAAAAGGTTTACCAAAAATTAGTTTTGACAAAGATCTCTTCTGTGAAAGTTGCCAAAAAGGAAAACAAGTCAAAACATCTTTTTCTTCTAAAAATATTGTAACATCTTCTAGACCTTTAGAGTTGTTACATATGGATTTATTTGGTCCGACAAGAACGATAAGTCTTGGTGGAAAGAAGTATGGGCTTGTCATTGTCGGTGATTTTACAAGATTCTGTTGGATACTGTTTTTATCTCATAAAGATGAGTCTTTCAATTGTTTTAAAACCCTTTCCAAGAAATTACAGAATGAGAAAGGATTGTCTATAGCTAGCATAAGGAGTGATCATGGTGGAGAATTTGAGAACGAGAAGTTCAGAATATTCTGTGAGGAGAATGGAATTTTCCATAACTTCTCTACCCCAAGGACTCCGCAGCAGAATGGAGTTGTTGAAAGGAATAATAGGACGATTCAAGAGATGGCTAGATCCAGGCTATGTGAGATGAATCTACCTAAGTACTTCTAGGCAGAAGCTGTTAATACAGCGTGCTATATTCAGAATAGAGTATGATGAAGAAAACACCTTATGAGTTATGGAGAGGAAGAAGACCAAACATATCTTATTTCCATCCATTCGGTTGCAAGTGCACTATACTGAATACAAAAGAAGTTTTGGACAAGTTTGATTCAAAGACCTATTCAGGAATATTTTTAGGATACTCACTGACATCGAAGGCATTTAGAGTTTGCAACATTGCTTCTAAAATGGTGGAGGAGACTATTCATGTCAAGTTTGATGATAGTTCCAAACTCAGTAAGGAAGAGGATTCAGATAATGAAACCACTTCAATGCCGTTAAATGATGTTAAAGAAGCTCCATCATCAGAAACCTTATCTGAGAAGAAAGACATTTCGGAGACTTTAGAACTGAAAAGAGATTGGAGATATAAGAGCTCTCATCCTGAAGAATTGATTATTGGAGAGACCTCAGAAGGAGTTCGAACAAGGTCCAAGTTCAGAAGAGAAGCTAACGTGGCATTTCTTTCTAAAGTAGAACCTAAGAAGATTGATGAAGCCCTACAAGATGAATAATGGATTCTAGCTATGCAAGAGGAGCTGAATCAATTCACTAGGAATAAAGTTTGGTCCTTAGTTCCTAAACCTTGGAAGAAATCCATCATAGGAACAAGATGGGTATTTAAGAACAAGTTAGACGAATCTGGAAGAGTAAGTCGGAACAAAGCAAGATTAGTAGCACAAGGCTATAATCAATAAGAAGGAATAGACTATAACGAAATATATGTTCCTGTAGCGAGACTTGAAGCTATTAGGATACTGCTTGCATATGCAGTTTGCCACGACATAAAGTTGTTCCAGATGGATGTCAAAAGTGTATTTCTAAATGGTTTTATAGACGAAGAGGTATATGTTAAGCAACCTCCTGGACTTGAAGTATCCAGATCATGTCTATAGACTTCATAAGGCTTTGTATGGACAGAAGCAAGCTCCTAGAGCTTGGTATGATCGTCTTAGTACTTTTCTTATAGAGAATGGATTTAGTAGAGGTCAAGTAGACAAAACTCTTTTTAGAAAGAATTTGAAAAATAATTTCATTATTGTGCAAATTTACGTTGATGATATTATTTTTTGTGCTACTTCTAAAAAATTATACATGAGTTTTGAAATTTTGATGAAGAATGAATTCGAAATGAGCATGATGGGCAAGTTAAAGTTCTTTCTTGGGTTACAAGTAAAGCAAACAGAAGATAAGATTTTTATTCATCATCAAAAATACATGAAAGAGTTGTTGATAAAGTTTGATATGCATAAGGTCAAACCTATGACCACTCTGATGCATCCTTCAAACCTGTTGTCAAAAGACGAAAGTGGTAAGAAGGTGGATCAAACCGTGTATAGAGGGATGATTGGTTCTTTGCTTTACCTTACAGCAAGTAGACCTGATATTTTGTTCAGTGTATGCTTGTGTGCGAGGTTTCAAGCTGATCCTAGAGAATCTCATTACATTGCAGTTAAAAGAATTATGAGATATCTCGCATGTACTACTGATCTTTGCTTAATGTATGAGAAAGTTAAAGATTTCAGGTTGGCTGGATATTGCGATGCGGACTATGCTGGTGATAGAATCGACAGGAAGAGCACGAGTGGAGGATGTCATTTTCTTGGAACAAATCTAGTTTCATGGTCAAGCAAGAGACAAAGCTCTATCGCACTATCAACTGCCGAGGCCAAGTACATGTCTGCCGCAAGCTGTTGTTCACAAATATTGTGGATGAAGTACCAACTGGAAGACTACTCAATACAAGAGGAGGAGATCCCAATCTACTGTGACAACACCAGCGCTATCAGTTTGTCAAAGAATCCAATAAAACATTCGAGGGTGAAGCACATTGAAGTAAGACATCATTTCTTAAGGGACTATGTTCAACGAAGGATAGTCAGTTTACAATTCGTAGAGACGAAGTATCAATGGGCGGATATATTCACTAAACCGCTGAGTGAAGAACGGTTTAAGGAAATCAGACGGAACCTCAACATGGTGATGTTAGATGAACAATCGTCTGATTTTTCATAAATCAAGTTAGAAGGACGAAGAAGTTAACGGCATTAAGTAATCATAAGTTACAGACGGTAACTTCTCTCGCAAGGATAGTTTTGGAGGGAAAAAGCTGTCATAGCATTGAGAACCGTACCTATTTTGGAATTCTCATTATAATCCCTTATACCGACTCTTGAAGTCTTTACCCAAATAGATACCCTTTCAGTTTATCAATTTCTCCGCAACCTACCTTTACTTTTTTTATAAATCAAAAAGTGTTCAGTCAAATGGAACCAGTAATGAATCCAGGAAGACATGTGAACTTTAGAGCATTGAGGGAGGACAACATGGACATTGAGCCGGAGATAATCGCGGCTGGGTGGAGAAACTTCTTTAAGATTCAAGAATAAGTCTACTACAAGGAAGTATATGAATTCTGGAACAATGCAAAGATGATTGAGGAAATCTTTGTCTCGTCTCTAGATCACGTTTCTATTTTTGTTACGAAAGAGCTACTTGAGAAGGTAACAGAATGCCCTTCGGCTGGAGAGCAATTATCCAACAAGGAAAAATGGATGACTAAGCTAAAGGTGAACGAAGATGAGGTCAATCGTCAGTTGTATGGGTTCAACAATCCGGCTGAGAGGAAGACATCATATTTGGTGCCTAAGGCAAGAGTCTTATTCACTATTCTGTTTAATTGTATTCTACCCCGGATAGGCTCAAGACATCAGGTAACAACCCTGGATGAGCAATGTATATTCCACCTGTTAAATCGTCATCCGATAGACCTACCATTTCTGATTTATCAGTATATGGTAAAGGCGATGAAGGATTCGAACAATTATCCTTATGGAATGTTACTAACAAGAGTCTTTAAAGAGTCTAGTGTTCGACTTGACTGGGGAATCAGAACTAAGATGCCTGTTAAAAGCTACATTGATTCAACAACCGTAGCAAAAATGGGTCTTAGAAATCTGAACAGAGGAGAAACGGATTCTCAGAGGACAGCAAGATCTGAGGGGGAGCGTCCTGAGAAGAGATCTCCAGAAAAGAGGTCTAAGCCTCAAGTCAAGGAGACGAGACTCATAAAGGTGGAAAGAAACACACCAACATAAGAATCCATGAGAGAGAAAAATGTCTCTCAAAAAGAAGTTAGCAGAGGGAGAACAATTGGAGAAGGCGGATTAAAGAGAAAAGGGGAGACACTATTGAGTGATACTCCGAAGACAGCGAGGTCACCCAGAGTTCAAACTCTGAGACAACAAGAACAGAAGAAGCTCAGAGAGAGCAATCAAAAAGCGGTTGTTACGGCCAAAATGCCGAAAGCCACAAGGTCACTAGTTTCTATCCTGAAGGAGGATACAGCCAGACAGGATAAGGAAACAGGAAATAAAAGGAAAAAGGAGACTGAGAAGCAAAAGCCACAAAAATCTCCTAGAGTAATTGATCCAGAAAAGAAGGGACGTGATATTGATAAGGAAGTGGGTCAAGAAATGACCATCTCTTCCACTCAAGAAATTGCTCTGGTATGTGATAACCTAATTTTTGAAGAAGGTACACCCACTGTAGTTCAAGAGGAAGAGCATGTCAAACACAGTGAGATATTGGCTGTTCCATCTTCAATTTTAAGAAAGGAAGATTTGGAAGTCAGAGAGGTTAAACCAAAGGCGCAAAGGAGAAATTCTCTAAACATCAGAGAAAAACCAAAACAAAATAAGGTCTTTTTAAAACCAATTTTGGTACATGAAAGGGCTAAAACTCTTTTGGATGATCGAGACTTCAGCTTCTTTGAGCACTTGAAAATAGTTGCAAAGACACCCTATGCAACACATTTGTCGTGTAAACCTCACACCATTTTTCCCATATGTGAAAGTAATGTGATAAGGGCTGTCCCTGATTTTCAACCACCCTATCTCATTGTGGTTAACACTGATAAAGGGAAGCAGAAAATTCACCCAGAGCCAGTGTTAAATGATCTGACTCCATATCAGATTGAAGAAGCAGTACGTCAAATAGATGATGCTTGTGATCGAAAAAGGAAGGCAACTGCGATGTGCATCTATCAAGATCCAGGAACAAGTGGAAGCAAATTTTCGACCAATGATCAAGAAGGAGGAATACTGTGTGAAGGTCAGTATAATTCCATAAAGGTTGCAGATATGGAATGTTCAATTGGCATTATACAGACCATTCTACGCCATCGACCTTTGTGGGACATTACTTCAATGGAAGAGACTTTACCTTGGCTTGGTCGACCACTTCTACAACTACCAGTTCCGGATGATCTCGACCTTCCTGAACCAGACCTACCTGTCCAACCTCCTCTCCTCCAAATTATTGACACTTGTGTTCCAAATATAGACGCCTCTTCTACAAAGGTTGCACAAGAAGAAGAACGATCCATAGAGGCCAGACAACCGAATATAGAAGAACAACCTGCAACGGCGCCTACTTTACAGGATCAAGTCAATTCATTAAAGAAAGATATGAAGAAATTGACAAAAATGGTGAAGAAGCTTATCAAGCACTTCAAGTTATAATCTTTTTGATTAATAACAAATAGGGGGATAATAGTGCAGAAAGACAGAAGAAGACAGGGGGACTAGGGAAGAAGAAGAAAAGCGAACAGACTGAAGAAAATTAAGTTGTATTTTTTTGGCTATTATGTAAAGCTTTTCGTACTCTAATGAAAGGATTTGTTATCATCAAAAAGGGGGAGATTGTTAAGTCAAAATGACTTTACGTATAATAATTTTGATGATGAACATAAACGAAAAGCAGACGAAAGGCAAATGCTGAAAAGCAGACGAAAGGCAAATGCTAAAAAGCAGGCTGAAGCTAGTAATGAAAAGCAGACGGAAGCTAGTAATGAAAAGCAGACATAATCTAGTAATAAAAAGCAGACGAAAGCTAAGCATTGAAAAAAAGCAGACGGAAACTTAGAATGCAAAAATCAGACGGAAGTATCAGACTGACTCAGATACAACGCAACTGAATAACCATTTCTTTAATGAACCAAGAAGCAGTTATCAAGAAGCAGTTGAAGATGGAGACTATAAATACGAGTCAAAGTTGAAGATTAAAAGGAGATCGAACTCAGAAAATTCAAAAGTTTAAGAGAGATTACTGTGCAAATTACGAGAGCTATCTTTTTGTAATAAGTTCAATACACTATTCAAGTTTGAAAGTGCTACAGATAGCCTGAAGAGGCTAAGCGTAAACGAATACTGACTGTATAGAGACCTGAAGAGGCTCGGTGAAAGAATACTTGTAAACGTTTTTGAGAGTTAGTGAAATCTTAGAAGGTTATCTGAGGACTAGACGTAGCCCACGGTTTGGGGTGAACCAGTACAAAAATTACTGTGTCAAAATCTCTCAACTCTCTCTATCTCACTACTGTGATTTTCAATACTGTTATAACATACAAGGTCTTTATAAAAACGCTTACAAACAACTGTTAAGTAATTCCTATCTGAACAAGTTTTTGTTCTAAGCAATAAGTTTTTAAGGGTTAACGAAAAAGTTGTCACAATTCAACCCCCCTTCTTGTGTATTTGCATATTATTGTATTAACGTGTGATTCACTTCAAAAGGAAGGGAGTCTTTCAAAAACAAAACATGTGCAATTCAGACTCCGTAGTAAAGAAATGGGAAAACCGAGACAATAAAATTGGTGGAGTGCTACAATCTAATGAAAAAGGTAGGAATGGAAAAATTGGCTCTACTAACTGTTGAATATTTGAATTCCTATCCCTTCATTCATAAACCACTTCACCCATGGCCTCATTACAACCCAAGATTTAAAGACCTTTTTGATCCATAGGCATGCCATAGATGGGAGTAGTGGAGAAGTAGATCAAATGCGAGCTTATGGTAAGTGACATGCATGAGAAGATGATTGAGAGTAACCCCAAACACTTTTTGGTGCGAACATTGCATGAGAGACTTCAATTTTAGCACATGATTTTGATTGATTGAAGCATTATGCAATTTCATTGATTATTAGAGTGGGATCAAAATTATGAGGTATTATGTAATCTTATTTCAAGTCCAATCTTCACTTTTAATGCAGTTGACTTATTGGAATGAACTATGGTGATGATTAGCTGTAAAATGATGGCAAAGAAATGTTTGTGGGTACCATTCGTTTTAAGTAAACCCTCAGGAGAATATAACTCCTCCATTATGTACACATAGTGGTTTAAAGGCTTGTGACATAGGCTAAATGTCACCGTACACCTACGAAAGTGGAATCAATAATTCGATTTAGGTTTGACAGTAAGTTTTGTTGGTTGCTTGGGGACAAGCAATAACTCAAGTGTGAGGGAATTTTGATAAGTCAAAATTGTGTAGATAATTGGGGAATGATTTAGATTGATTTTGACTCATTTCCTTGAGGATTTGATGTTTTATTCAGTTAATTCGCTCATATTCCAAGTTTATTGCTTGATAGGTACAAATGCTTGATTTTGGGAAAAAAGGGGCATAACTTTCCTTGAAGATGCCGGACCAAAGCCAATTAAGGATGAGTGCAAGGAGAATTCCGAGCTTTACAACTTTCAAGAAGACTCCGAGAAGAAATTATGGCAGTTGGAAGGTCAAAGGCGTAAATGTGAAGAAATAGGCGATGTCCGTTAAACGGACACACATGTCCATTTAACGGACATCAACTGGCAAAATGGAGTCCCAGACCTGAGAAGGTTTGTTAAAAGGACATGCATGTCTGTTTAACGGACATCAAGCGATAGAACACCATCCCAGACCCGAGAGTGTCCGTTAAACGGAAGTAGACAACACTTTTCTGTTTCGAAAAAATTAGATTTCTTGGAAGGCAAGGACTATAAAAGCCTATTGTTTTAGACCTAATGGGGAGGCTAGACATAGTAATCGATGTCACTACATCTGGAGGCACAAACTAAGAGAGAGATAGGGAATTTTTAGGGATCGAACCAAGAGATTGGGGGCGGCCATTCTTCTCTTCTGCTACTTTTTCTCTCTACTCTTCTTCTAATGTTGAGCTTCTTTATGTATATGATGTTTGTTACAATGTTCAAAAACTAAACCTCATTTAGGGTGAGGGATGTAGCTTATTTGAAGGAAGTTTTGTATGATATGGATGATTGAATGTTAATGAGTATTTCTGGGCTTTGTTCATCTTCTTTGCACTTCATTATGTTTCTATGCTTGATCTCCATAGATGCACTCTTAGGAATCATAGGGTATGCTGAAGAGTGATCCATGATTCATACTTTAGGAAGGTGAACACCTTGGGTTTAGAGTTAGAGATAACCTAAGCTAGGATGAGAGCTTGAAGTGGCTTGTGCTTAGTGAATTTTGTTAGAGAGTTATTACATTGAGAGATGGGTGTCTCTAGCTGAATGCTTCTTTATACCTTGAGAAAGGATATAGGCATACTAGTGCCACTGTTTTCCTAGCCTGCATTCAATCAATTTCATGTTGTGCAATTCGGCCTTTCAAATAAGTGAACCCCTATCCCTAGTTTTAAGTCATTAATTAAACCTTCTTCTTGATTGTTCTGTTATTTCTTGCAATTTAATTGATCATCCAACTCCAATCACTTTTACAATCTTCTGTCAATAACATGCAATTAATTAGATTTAACTTGACTGGAGAATGAATTGGTCCTTGAGGGAGACGACTTTAGAATATTTGCTGCGTGGATACTAGGATGAATATGAGCGCTTGCAGAATTAATCGATCAGGTCTCTTTCGACTGCTGGAATTCTCTTATTCTCTGATTCTCTGATTGACTGTGGGATTGGTTTTGATTACAGTTTGTGTGGACATTGATTTAACAACTTCAATTATTCCACCTCTCAAGATTTAATCATTCCACCTCTTAAGTTAGGTACCAAATTCTAGTACCTAACTTGACAGCCCCAAGTCTGAAGGCAAGGAGCAAATTTAAACCATGCCTAAAACTATTACACAACATATTTTGGAACTCAATGCAGATATCAATTAGTTATAGAGACAATCAAGTTCTCTATAAAAAAGAAGCTCTCCAACTAGTGGCAGATGGGATGCACCTGAAGAGCCTCAAGTCAAAGAATCATTGGCTTTAAATCCTAGAAGTGGCCTTGCTATTTTAGATATAGGCTGGTTAGCATCTACTCGATTAAGCATCAAATCAGGCCCTAGTTTTCTACTAATCTTGTATTTGCCATCTTACAAATCAATACCTAAAGATGGATCAACAACTAATATTGCAGCAAAAACATTTACATTTCGAGAGCTAGCTGCAGCGACAAAGAACTTTAGACAAGATTGCCTGTTAGGAGGGGGGTTTGGACGTGTTTAGAAAGGTCGCTTGGAGAGTACTGGACAGGTAAGTTCTATCTAATTGAATGAATTTCCTATTATCTGCATTCATCCATGAATCTGAAAGTAAGTTTCTGTAGCATCCCACTCCCGCAAGACCTGAACCCGATATCCACGGTGATATCCGAGCCCGTGACCTGCGAGGGTGGCATGCTAGAGCAATCAATCAGCCACAATCGGTATAAATTTTTTTTTTACAATGACATATACAGAATTCCATTTTTTTCAATTTGGGCCCAAATAAAGTTAAAAGTCAATAATACCTTGTCTTTCCCAATTCCATTCTTCACTAGGGTCCAATTTCATGTATAACCTCTTTACATTAATAAATTAATCCACTTTGGGCCATTCGGGTGTTAAGTCAAAATTGACTTTACGTATTGAAAGATTTTGATGACAAACAAATACAAGACAGAGTGAAAAGCAGAAGACATTAACAAATATAAAAAGCAGACGGAAGAGAAAAACAGATGGAAGCTGTGAAGTAATAAAAAGCAGACGTTGCAAAAGCAGACGTTGCTAAAGCAGACGATGCAAAAGCAGACGTTGCAAAAGCAGACGATGCAAAAGTAGACGATGCAAAAGCAGACGTTGTAAAAATAGACGATGTAAAAAGCAGATAAAGAAAGTCGAAGGTATCAGTGTATGGAAGTTACAGAGCGTAACTGCCTAACCGTTTCTTTCAAGAATCAAGAAGCAGTTACTCAAGAAGCAGTTGGAGACTCAACTATAAATAGACAGTCGAAGTCGAAGACAGTGACTACTGAAATTTTTGCGATTACAATATACAAAAGAGATACTTGCGCATATACTGTAAAAAAAACTCGAGAGAGTTCTGTACAAATCTGCTAGAGCTATTTTTGTTGTAAACAAGCTCTATTTTACTTTCATTATTCTGAAAGAGATACAGATAGCCTGAGGAGGCTAAGAGTAAAAGAGTACCTT
>JAOQMK010249597.1:0-10185 GCA_027564415.1 Erythroxylum macrophyllum
TATTTTCAATCTTTAATTTTAATTTCTTCCTGCGTGATTTCGTGTTCTAAAATCAATCATTCCCAAATCAATTATTTATATTTATTTTTATTTTTATTTTGTTTTCGATTTCGGACAAATAAATAATTACTACATTGGTCTCTGTGGTTCGACCCTATTCACCACTTTACTCGCTTAAGTGTTATAGAGTAGGAATTTATTTTTGCTGGTTTGACACGCCATCAATGGATCAAGTGAAGTTTGGGTGGGATCAACATATTAATTAAGTAAAATTGTTCAATTATATATATATATATATTTTTTTTAATGTGATAGTTT
This sequence comes from Erythroxylum macrophyllum, assembly GCA_027564415.1. NCBI lineage: Eukaryota > Viridiplantae > Streptophyta > Magnoliopsida > Malpighiales > Erythroxylaceae > Erythroxylum > Erythroxylum macrophyllum. The sequence continues at coordinate 319 of JAOQMK010249597.1, forward strand.
GGGTAGTTATATTGTATAGAATATTCTTGTGCTTGACAAACAATCATCTCTTTTAGAACTAATGAGAAATTGGATAATTAATACTATATTTTGAGAACTATTTAGTTAATTGTAGTTTAAGAATTTTTGAGCGTTGCCTATACTTTTGTACTCATCTATAATTTTAGGGACTTATCATTCATACATCCTAGCCATATATGGAAAAGCCAACAAAAACTATTTGTCATTTCATTGCCTACTAATTCATAACTATGCAATATAAACTGCCCTTGACGTTTGTAATGACAAATGGAGCAAATGGCATTTGATACTTGTTCCCAAGATAGGTGGTGTCGAATGTGACTATATCACCAAATTTTACATACGTCGTTGATTCCTTATATTTGTCTGGAAAACATCCCTTAGCCTTCTTTTGAATATCCATCTTCTAGCCTCAATTATCTCAACATGTACATATGATTGAGGCAATCCTTTTGAAAATATGTCACGTTTACGAAATTTGCTTGTGATTAGCAATGTTTCCTTTCCCCGCAACTTAGAAACTGTTGTTGAAGGTTTAAATCGAAGCTGCCATTTATGCTCCCTAAAATACGTAACTATGCAGACTTCGAAGCAATTGCCTTCGAAATGGAGAATACGAAGTTTCTTCCCTCGTAAATACCATGTTTGTACAGTGTTTGTCTTGCCTCGCTGATTGGCCTTGGTTGGTTTTAATGCCTCAGAATTCCACTTCTTGTAAGGTCATAAATGGAGCAGTGCAGTATTTACATAAGGGCGACACGAGAAGACATATTCCGGGTGAAGTGTTCTTGGGGAAGAACATATGATAATTAATGCTAAAAGGAAGCTGTTGGAGTGATGATACCTGCAGACAAAGGGCTAGATTGGTAAATAGCTTATTAGCTATTTTTTAACTATTTGACTCGTATTAAAAAGTTATTTATTTGTTTAGTTATGAGCTAGTTGAGTTAGTTGATTCAATTCAACCAACTAAATTTTTTAAACGTTCTTTAACTATAAAGTTTGGACTTAGTTGTTTTCCTAGTGATGATATTGCCCTCCATTTTACTCTCTATTTTTATTTTGTGTGTTTTCAAAATTAGCTTATTTAGATTGTACAATTATGTCGTAAAGTTTAGAAGAATATAATAAAGGGATTAATTAAGTTTTTTAATCTTTATTTAATTTTGTAATATTAATTTATATTAAAAAATATCATAATATTAAAATTTTAAACATAAAAGTCACATCAAACTAATATTTTTAGTACATAACTATTGTATATCGTATCTGTGTCATAATATAATTATAGATTTTTTAATTTATTAAATGATAAAATTTATACATATCATATGAAAAATACTAATATAATGTAGTTCGATGCATCATTCATATTAATAGAGAATTTAACATTAGACTATTATTATTATTACTATTATCATTATCGTCATCATCATCGTCGTCGTCGTTATTATCGTCGTCGTCGTCGTCGTCGTCGTCGTCGTCGTCATCATCATTTTATTTTTATTAAAGTTATAAACTTAATTTTTTAAATTTAAATATCTAAATTCTAAATTCTTATAAGAATATTCAACAAAATATTAAAAAATATAATATTAATGTCTTTATAATTTTTTTTAAAATCATGCTCTCATATGTCATTTTATATATCAACAGTTAATACTAAATAATTAATTTTACCAAATAATTTTAATAAACAGCTAATATTATCTGCTGATCAAATCAACTCATATAATCAACTATTATCTAACTATTGATAAAATCAACGATACACTCTGTTATTTGCTGAACATGGTCAAACATTGTTATACATCATCTGAGCTTTATGACTATTCAGTAACAAGCAATGTTCGATCTCTCTGCCACAATACCCCTGCCGTTTGGATACTACGAAAATTCTCCTAGAGTAGGGAGCTATCAACAATGGGGCAGCACGAGAAAATAAAACCTCCATTAAAACCTTCTCGTGAACAGGATCTGTATGTTAAAGAGATTGTAAGTGGGAATGATCAATTATCTAAACAACTAGTTCTAGTTATTTGGACAATAGTTGAACCAAGCCTAATTCTTGATAGTGGACTCTACACTCTGCCCATATAAAAAATTTAATATAGTATCAGAGCAGATTTGGTCCAGATTATTAATTTCTCGGTTGTCCGTCTGGATGTCCAATTCCAGCGGCCCGATCTGGTTATCACTGCATATATTTCAAGTGACAATTGGATGTCCAGTCCTAGTTGCACTTGAGGGGGAGTGTTAGAGTGCCCATATTGACTAGACATGAAAATGTTAAAAGGTTTATAAGTGGTAAGGGTCAACTATTTAAACAACTAGTTCTAATTATTTGGATAATGGTTGACCTAAGCTCAATTTTTGTTAGTGGACTCTACATTCTGCTTATAACTAAAAATTCAATATAGAATCAGAACAGGTTTGGTCTGAATTACTAATTTTCCGGTTGTCCGTCTAGATGTCCAATCCCAGCGGTTCGGTCCGATTACCACTGCGTATATTTCAAGTGACCATTGGATGTTCAATCACAGTTGCACTTGAGGGGGAGTGTTAGAGTATCCCATATTGACTAAACATGAAAATGTTAAAGGGTTTATAAGTGGTAAGGGTCAACTATCTAAACAACTAGTTCTAATTATTTAGACAATGGCCAACTCAAGCCTAATTTTTGATAGTAAAATCTACACACTGCTTATATTAAAAAATTCAATACTGTACCACCCATTGTCTGAAAGCGACTTCTGTTTCTCCACCATAGCTTCATGTTGTCCTGCAGTGGAAGAAGGGTAAGGTTATACGAAACAATCACAAACCTTTTCCTCTAACCGAGGTTTTCGCACTAGTTGATTGGTTTCGTTCGTCGAGGCAATTAACTTACAACTAATTACACAATACTGTACGAGTTCTCGTGAAGAAACCAATACATTGTAATTAATTCTGTGCATTTAATATAATATAATCATATACAAAACGGTTTAAAGAAAACACTGTCCTACAATTCCTTTTTCGTTTTGTTTGCACTTCTTGCTCATCTTCATCTTCCCGCTGCGATTTTCTTTCTCCTATACTGTTTCGCTACTTGCTAAGCTTGTAAATCAATTAGTCGTGGATCAACTTCCCGGTACAGTGATATGTTTACTCACTGCTTGAACACTTTTTTCTCACTCTATGAATGGTGGATGAGGATCCTATATCATTTTGCTGTTGAAAGCATGAGAAGGAACCTGGAGAATGACAATTGTCAACTTCCAGGTGAATGTATCATGATGTCCTGAATTTGTTTGACAGTTCTTTGATTATTGTCTTCTCTGGTTCACAGATGTCTAACCAAAAGCAATTTTATGTTCCTACTACTGTATCGCTGTGAGCATTGGCAGGTCTCAAGTCGATCCTGTGTCCTTGGCAGGAATCAAAATCATCCCACATCATTTCAAGGGAACTTTCAGTAATTCCTGCATTGCCCAGGTAGTTCCACTAACATTTAGGTAGATATTAAAGCTTGATATGTTTAACTTTTAAAAGATAAGGTCAGAGATTCCAATAAAGGAGTTCATAAATCATTGCTCCATGTAATATGGTTAGGAAGAGTGGTTATAATAGTAATACTACTTGCAAAGTTGCAATGAAAAAATTAGGCTAATAGCATAGAAATGCAATTTGGATCAAATTTGATGTCACCATTGTGATTCATTCCAATTTAACTTATTTGAAAATTTTGTAATTAATTTTTTTTAATGTTATACCTAGGCTTTGTAATTGGCCGGCCGAGTGTGAGCATATCAATTTTTAGTTTTATTTTTAAAAATTCAAAATGATAAAATTTTGAATGAAAATTTTAAGCTTCAAACTCGATTAGGCTAAACAGTTTGAGTCTAACTTGAAATTCAAAATTTTAAAAAATTTAAACTCTTAAACTCGGCCCAAAGTTTAATCAACTTGAGACATGTCCATTAACTTTGGCCCAGTCCAGTTATTTGTTTTTTGTCACCCTAATTATACAATTTTAAAACCATTTTTTGTGTTATAATAGTAAATGACACATAGCAACTGTAATGTGTGATTAGTATTTAATTAGTGATCTTTTATAGTTTTACTCATTCTAAAAATATCATTATTTAAAAATAATTTAATTGTAAATTTTTATTAAATGTTTTACTAATTATTAATATCATATAAATTATTGAATACATAACGGAATGTACATAATTGCCTTACTCTATTTTTAATAATAATTTACGTTAACATAATTAAATAAAAATGTAAGGAAAAGTAACTCTGTAGATCTTTAATGTTACAAAGTACTTTTTAAGTAATTTAGATAGAAATTATATTACTTAAAATGAGTAAAATTACAAAAATATATATCATCTTCATTACCGCATCCAGTCCGAAATTCTGTAATAAACCAGGGTCTGATAGTACGCAGCCTTATCTTTCTATAGTAGATAAAATGTTTCTGATAGACCTAAATGCAGATGTGATAATAAAAGAGTGAGACAGGTTAAAGAATAAATAAGTAAAATATATGTAATTTAATAATTAAGATCTCTAACGTATATTATGAAAAAGAGAAAAGAAATCCAATCCAAAATAGGCCCAACCCATTTAGGATCCGAAAATTGACGACCGAAACGGGTAGTCGGGTGGGTTTCCTTTGTTCAGTTCACCTCTAAGAACTTTGACTGTTGGCAGTTGAAGTTTGGTAAAGTTGTGTTTGTTCTTGTTAGCTTAGATTAATTGCTTGCTTGTGTAATGATAACTCTGGAGTTAGTCTTTGTGGTGGGTGAGATAGGTTAAGTAGGTTACGGTTGGGAATGGACGGAGAGGAGCTGACGGAGCAGGAAACTGCTCTCTATGATCGTCAGATCAGGGTCTGGGGTGCTGATGCCCAAAGAAGGTAACTTTTTCCATTTTTTTTAATTCTTTGTTACATTTTCTAATTTTTCATTTTTTTTCTCAATGATTTAGACTGAGCAAATCTCACGTATTAGTGTACGGAATGAAAGGGACGGTTGCGGAGGTATGCCTTCGATTCTTGGAAGTTGGAAAATTGGATTAGCTTCTGTTAATCATATTATCTATGAACTGAGGGTTATTTTCTTTCTTTTTTTTTCATTATTTGGTTAGTTTTGCAAGAACATTGTATTGGCTGGAGTTGGCAGTTTGACACTACTGGATGACCGGGCTGTGACCGAAGAAGCATCGAGTTCGAACTTTTTGATTCCACCTGATGAGAATGTGTATTCTGGGAAATCTTTAGCTGAGCTTTGTTGTGATGCATTAAAGGAATTCAACCCCATGGTCCGTGTTTCAGTGGAAAAAGGTTTGGCTGTTCAATGTCTTGTCTTTCAAATGTTCTTTAGTTGTGATAGCAGTAACGTTCTGAAGTGGTATTGTTATTGGATTTGCTTATGGTTGCTAATTTTGTGCACTCTGTGCCTTCTTATGTAAATTATCTTATCTTTGTAAACTACAGGCGAATTGTTAAGCTTTGGTGGTGAATTCTTTGATAAGTTTGATGTCGTTGTTGTTGCTGGCTGCCCTCTTTCAACCAAAGTGTGTCACACTCTTTTTAGTAGTTATATCTATTTGCCACCATTTCAGTAGTTCTCATTGTCTTTTGTGAACGTCTAATGCAGAAATTGATCAATGAGAAATGTCGGAAGTTATCAAAGCGTGTAGCATTTTATGCTGTTGAATGCAGAGATTTGTGCGGTGAAATCTTTGTTGATTTGCAGAAATATAAGTACGTGAAGGTGAATACAGTGTGTCCTCACAGTTCATTAGGATTTTATTTCATTGTTTGGTACATATGTCTTGTCATCAAATTTTAGTTCTCGGCATGAGGTTGTTTCTTTTATCTTTGCATCTATGCTTTATTGTTGTAATGACTTTTCATTAGTAGGATGGGTTGTTGACTTGCTACCCTTTGTCGTTTGTAACAGTCATCAGAGAGATTTTGAAATCATTAAATACCTAACTAAAATTTCTAGCTTTGAATTTATCGACTTCTCCAAAACTTGTGCAACCAATGCCACAGCTTTTGAGAATCTCCAAATACAATCTTTTGTTCACGTAGGCAGTAATTTTTCTGTCTGTCTTTTGTCACTGACAGAAAAAACTAGATGGAACAATGAAATGTGAAGTACAATATCCAAGTTTTCAGGTATCACTGAGGTTTTTAAGCTGTCTCTCAAGTTGATCTATGAAGTGCAAACTCGGAATGCATCCTGATTTGACTCACTTGCAGGAGGCAATTTCGGTACCCTGGTCAACACTTCCAAGGAAAGTGTCAAAGCTGTACTTTGCAATGAGAGGTGCAATCCTTTATTCAGTAATTAATGCTTTAAGAATCCATCTCCACCACCCTAAAGCGAAAAAGAGGGGAAAAACGAAAAGAAGGGAAAATTATATTATAAAGGAAATAGAGGGAGAAGGCTTCTCAGACTGGTTTGTGAAAAATAGCGATAATTGTGAAACAGGGACTTGATTTTTGTTGATAGTGGTTTTCAATTCCTATTGGCAATAAAGATATGAATTCATGTTGGTCATCTTCTTGCAGTGATAGAAAAGTTTGAAGAGGTTGTGGGACGGAAACCTGGAGTAACTTGTATTCAGGATCTTCCAGCTGTTCTGAGGATGAAAAAGGAATTGTGTGAGGCACAGGTATTCTATCAACTTTGAGTTTGTTAACTTTGTTGTTATGGTTACTTGGTGCACAACCTCACCCTAGCGTTATCTATAACATTCAGTCAGTGAGTGAATCACATGTTCCAGATGTCATTCTGGAAAGACTGTTGATGGGTGCAAGAGAATTTCCTCCGGTTTGTGCCATTATCGGGGGAATCCTCGGACAGGTAGCTTCTCTAGTTATTTTCTTACGCTTTTTGATATTGTTACATGATGTGCTTCAAATGATTCCTTGGGAGGTCATCAAAGCAATATCAGGACAGGTAACTTCTCTAATAGTCTTGCATTTTGGTATTGTTATGTGATGTGCTTGAAATGAATCCTTAGGAGGTCATCAAGGCAATATCGGGAAAAGGAGATCCCCTCAAGAATTTCTTCTTTTTTGATGCTATGGAAGGGAAAGGTATAATTGAGGACATAGCCAACTCTGACCCAGAAAACTGAGCAGTTTGTTTAGGGAGCTCTTGTTAGATAGATGCTCGCATGGCTCTCTTTTTCAGATCTGCCATGGGAGATAACAGAACGAAGCAGATAGGTTTTCTTTGTGTATCGATATCCAATCTAAATTTGAAGTATAGGAAAATCGTGGCTTATTTTTGGACAGTTTGAGCAAGAATTTGCTCTCAATTTTTTTACATTTGACATTTCAGGACTCTATATCCTATAATCTAAGAAATAGTTCATTGTATTAATGATTGGATGTAAATATTCCAGCAATCCCTTTGTTATTGATCGGCAAAGGATGCATTTCAATAACACAAATAGACTGTATGCTAACTTTTAAAGATGATCCACTAAGAGTAAGCTTGCAAAAACATGATTCAGACAGCTTTACGAATTCAGTTCAAAATTAAGCTTATGCTTTTCTTTGAGAAGATATGATAATTCATGAATCATCGAAGATTTGTGTTAAAATTCATGGAATAAGACGGTAACTGGTCAGTAGCATGTGCTGTTAAATACTGAGGCTGAAGAATCATCGCACACAGGGATGATTCTTATCAGTTGCTGCACAGGGAAACTTATCAGTTGCTGCATATTTTACCAAATTGAAGAAACTTTGGGACGAGTATAATATTATGGTTAATGTACCAGTATGCACCTGTGGGTCTGCACAATCTATGATTAAATTGTTTCAGGATCAGCAACTAATTCAATTTCTCATGGGGTTAAATGAAACCTATACCGCAATTAGGGGTAATGTTCTCATGACTTCCCCACTTCCTACTAGTCATCAAGCTTACAATATTATTCTTCAAGAAGAAAAACAAAGAGAGATCCAAAATCCTTCCATATTCCCAAGTGATTCTTCTGCACTTGCTGTTGTGCAAAAACCTTACAATTCTGCAGCACTGCCAGCCAAAGGTAACCCTGATATGAGACAATCGAAGTATTTTTGCACCCACTGTAAAATTCCTTGGCACTTCATTGAGAGGTGTTTTAAAATCCATGGGTATCCTCCAAATTATAAGTTTGAAAGAGGCAAGAAATTTGCTGCTACTGTACATAATGATGGTTCAAATTCCATCTGTTGTTGAAACCTCTATTCCTGCATCTGGACCTGTTCTCACTCAGGAAGAGTATTGTCAATTAATGGCTCTTTTGAGCAAGCACAATTTAGAAACAACTCAGCATAACGAGGATAAGGCCACAGCATTGTTAGCAGGTAAAACTTTTTATTTTCTAACTTCTAGCATAGACCCTAGATGCATCATAGATAGTAGAGTAACTCATCATGTGAGAATTGTAAAACAAAGGCTTTAGTAGAATATACAAAACGTGTTATACTGAAGCAATCTATAATTTCATTGAAAATAACTCTGCTTAAATAAAAGAGCATAATACATGGAAAGCATAAAAATCTGCTAAATAAAAGACATGATTAACAATAAATCCTAACTGATAGCCATAACAAAACAAATTCCTAAAATTTTGGCACTGACAACCTGACTTCTTTAAATCTAACGTGGTATCACAAAGTTGCAAAAGCTAAAGCAAATATTCAACACTCCTCTTTGCATTGCTTGCTGCAAATTCTAAGTTTTTTTTCATCATTTCTCCTTGCCTTAGCAATTACAAAGCTTTAATGTCAAAATAATTTATCTTCTTGATGTTGCTCAGTTGCTGCTTTTGCCTCTTCATTTCGGGATTTGCAAATCCTCTCCATATGCACAATTTGTCCACATTTTCTGCATTTGATATCAAGCCTCCGCCAACATTTTCTTTGTGAGTGATTTGTTTTTTTGCAGTGTGAGCACGGTGGATATGAATCATCATTTTTTGTGTGGATATTGTTGAAACTCTTGTTTTTGTCATCTTTTGAATTTTTTTCTTTTACTAGCAAAGCACCTTCAATGGTTCGTACTTCTCTCATCATCCTCCTTTGTTCTTGTGCTTGTAGTGCATTTACTAATTCTGCCAAAGACATGCTGGATAGATCCTTAGCTTCTTCCAATGAAGAAATTTTAGATTCATATTTTTCAGGTAAGGTTACAAGAACTTTTTGCACTATCCGTTCCTCAGAAAAATCCTTACCTAATAACCTCACTTTGTTTGCTACGCCAAGCAACTTGTCGGAGTATTCTTTAATGGTTTCTGACTCTTTCATCTTCAACATTTCAAATTCTCTGATCAAGTTGAACACTTGCATACTCTTTGTTCTTTCATTGCCTTGGTATTCCTTTTTTAGGTAATCCAGATATCCTTTGCCGACTCTAGATTCATAATTCTTGTGAATACGATGTTTGAAACAGTAGAAAACAAGTAGGCTTTGGCTTTAGACTTCCTATTTTTCCTTTCTTTGTGCATCTTGATTTGAGTCATTGTAAGATTTATTGGCAATGAAGGCACTTCATAGTCTTCCTCCGCTGCTTCCCAAACATCCATAGCATGAAGATGAGCTTTCATTCGAACAACCCAAACTTGATAGTTTTCACCATCAAAAATTAATAGTGCACCTTGAGACAATTGTGTTTCAATCTTCATTGCTTGAAGATGGTTGTTGAAAAACTGAAGGAGGTCAATTATTTCGCAAACTTTCCACAAACTTCTTTGGCACCAACAAAATAAAAAACAATCAAAACCAAACAAATAAATCAACACCACAAATTTGGTAACGCAGTTCGGCACACCTTGCCTACGTCT
>JAOQMK010249749.1:0-10170 GCA_027564415.1 Erythroxylum macrophyllum
GAATTCCGTTTGATTCGATATATGAATAAGCCGTTTTCGATTCTTCGATTTCTGTTTCTGCTTTTGTTTCGCTCCGTTTCTGTTTCTGTTTTCCGGTTGGGATCCGGTTCCAGAGATCGGGTCCCAACAAATGTAGTAGCGGATGCACTGAGTAGGAAATCGACTAATATATGAAAAACCCGTCCTTAGGTTATCTAGACCGTCTTGGTGTGTATTAAATTCTATTTGCGATATATGTTTTTCCTATTCACTGAGTACATAGTGTGTACTCACACCCTCCGCTTTCCAACCATGCAGGTTAATTTGGTGAGTTTGAAGCTCTGAGTGGATTGTGTTGTCTTTTAATATTTGGGGGTCATTACTGCACGTGGGTAGTCTCTGTCTTGTACTTTTGTTATATATTGTGGCTCATGAACTATTTTTACTAGGTTGGTTATATTGATATGTTTTATGATTTTATAAATTAACTCTTGACTTTCTTGTTGTTTGTAAAAGACCTTATGTATGAACCTTTGGTACTATCGTTGAGCTTGTTTTTTAGTGGACTTAAAAGTCCAAAAGTTGTGATAGAATTTTAATGTGAACATAGAAGTGCGTTTAAAACTGATTTGCAGGTGTTTTAATTGAGTTTTGGGATTTTTAAAATACAATCGTTGTGCTGTCTAAATGTTTTTAAAAGATATTCAGTTAGCTTTGCATAGTCAGATTAAGGTTACCGTGAGTGTCCTTAGCATGGGTATGCGGGGATTGTCATATACCTGATGTGGTACCGGTTCGTGACAATTTGCTTCCATGTAAAAAGACTAGGTTCATGTCTTTAAAGAAAAACCAACAAAAAAAAATTTAACCAACAAAACTTATTAGCAGCTTGATTTTTCATGAAAACCTACTGAGAAATAGCTACACTTTTGTTTTGACTGAATGATTATCAATGTGTGTGTGCAAGTGATAGAGGTGAATAGACTCAACATTAAAATTTTGATTAATTTGTATATCTAGTCCAAGGTGCTTAGACACGGATTTCTCTTGTTAATAAGTTAGAACGACTTGAAGGATTTTGTTTATAGTTAAATTTGTTTCGCTAAGTTGAAGTCGTTGTCTCATTACTGCATATGCATGTTTTGTGTTTTCTTATGTTGTTTATTGTTTTGTTTGCTCGAGGACAAGCAAACGTTTAAGTGTGGAGATGTTGATAAGTGTGAATTGCATCATGTTTTAGAGCTTAGTTTGATATGTGTTTAAGTGTTAACTTAATCATTTAGTATGTGTTTAGTATAAAATTATGTTAATTTGTTAATTAATTGTGTTGAAGTGTTTTTTATAGGTTAGTATAAGTCTTTGAGCTTAATTATTATGTCTCTAAGGTACCTTGATGTGTTTTTAGTGTTTCAAGGTCCACATCGAAAAATGGAGAAGTTTCTGAGATACTCGAGCCGAAACAATGGCCTACGATCGTGGCACAGCAGGCAGCGATCATGATAAAAGCACTAGAGTCAGCCCATGATTGTGGCCCATATGCCACGATCATGACAGAAGGCTCAGATGTAGCCCACGATCGTGGCCTACAGGGCCAGGGTCCCGCCCTGCATTAGGCAGACGTGTAGACACTAAAAAAAGTCAAATTTCGAGGGAGTTTTTGGACCTTTTGAACCTCAGAAAAATCCCAGGACTGCCCAGAACATAAAAAGTATATAAAGAATAAGAGAAAGAAAAGGAGGAGTTTTTGCATCAACCATTTTAGAGAGAAACCCTAGAGAGAATTGTTGAGAGATTGAGAAAGAGAAGAAGGAAGAGAGAAGTGGAGAAGAAGTCGACATCGACGTACTTCCTAGATTTGGAGTTTCCCAACGTCGTTGCCTCTCGCCTATGTTTAGAATCGTATTTCATGTTATTTTACGTTTTTATTATTGTATAGAATTGGGAATAATAGTTTGATAATAAGATTGTGAATGATGAGATATTCTATACTCACCTTGGGGTTTTTTTAATTTTTGATTTAATAGAATCTGATTGTTTTATGTTTATCATATTTATTATGATTGATTTCTGTGATTGCATAATTCAATAATAAACTGAGAGGGTAAATCAAATGAAAAATAATTAAATGGACTAACGAGAGTTAGGTGATTTAATAAGAACGAGAAATTAATCAAATCGGTAATTGTGTGAAGAGAGATCTATAGGTTCCCGATAGTTTATTGGATAACTTATTGTTAATTGAGAGATTGCATTTTTCCATAATTTGATTAGGGTTTATAATTTAGGGTTAATAGTTATAACTCGAGATAGAGTAATCAATCCTAGGATTGTCTAGGACCAATAATCCAATAATTCATAATCAATTAGGTTAGCGTTAAAGATAGGTACAAATTCTCCTTTCTTGAGTGTGTGTTGCAACTGCTACTTTGTTAATATTTTCATAATTGATTCTTAGAATTGAGTTACATGATTGAATTAAATTCTTGCCTTGGTTTTGTTACATTTTGAATTACTGTAAATTGTTTTGACCTTAGATTTTTAGGATTAAATTATCCTTCCTCGTAGGATCGACACCTTAAGTACTACACGAACTACCCGTACACTTACGGATTATCGAGGTTATTAATTAGAACTTATACACATCAGAAAATCACGTTCAACTATCTTATAACAACTATGTAATATATATACTCCAAGATAATGACTAGTTTAACCAATATTTATATTCCAATATGAGTAACTTATAAAGATTACAAAGTTCAATACTTTGCTACCTATATAGAGAGTGGAATTGATTCTTACTTATGCAAAGCATGTTGTTTTTCTTTACAATATCATGAAACCTTAAAACAAATATAATAGGGCTGAAAATTTCTAATAATAAGATACATTTATCCAAAGTCATGAACCCCAAATACTATTTGGATCATTTTTAATAAAATGTCTTTCATTTTACGTTTTTGATACCAAAATTGATGTTCTTTTAAGAAATAACTTTCTCCTATTATTTCATAAAATATTATTTGGTACTATTAAATAACAAATACATTTCAAAATTGCACAGTTAATAGAATTAAAAGTGTCTATTCTTGATCTACTCCAATCATATTTAAGCATCACATAACTCAACATGGTGTATGATATAAAGAAAAACTGATCCTTTTTAAAAGAAAATTTTTAATAAAAATAAGAATGTTATAAAAAAAATAAGTCAACAGATAAAAATAATCAAAGATAAACTCTGATAACCCATCATAATTTTGGAATAAAAACAGTAAAACAAACTTAGAAATGATAGGTAAACAAAAGATTATTAGAGTTGCTGATATAAATTTAATTTAGAATATCAAGAAGACATTTACATCTCACCCTAGATGACAATTAGCAGGAGAGCAGAAAAACAAGATATTCACGCTGATCTTTAATGCTGTCCACTTTATAGCCTCGCTGCAGACTTCACGATAAAATGTTGAAACAAGAAAGATCTTATCATACAATTCCCTATTGGGAAACATAATGAAGTCAAAGGTGTGCTCCATTTCAGAACAACTATTGAAAAGTTGAAACATTGACCGCTTCAAATGCTCCATTCACACCATCCAAGAATGTTCTTTACCATTGCACAACAAAAGACAAGTTCATATCTCACTTCCTTTCCTTTATATATATATATATACAGGAAGCAGAATAGAGGATAAAAAATACTACACCCAGGAAATAAATTGGTCAGTACTTATTACTGCCCTTGTAAATGCACAACTACTGGAGCGTCAAAATTTGGCCATTCAGCAGGTAGACAAAATTTGAACAACCAAATTATTACTTTTAGTTGACAGAAGGAATGGTGGAACAAGGACTAATTATCTGTGGGAAAAAAAAGTTAAAATGATTTTATAATAATATAGGCAGCCCTTAATGACATAAAAATCTTCAACGTTGTATCAAAGATCAATTGCTGCTAAGCAGATATATTAGCCATCCATTAATCTACCACTAGGTGCTGCATCCTCACAGGTCCTACAAACACCCATAAGATCGCACATAATACTCCAAATATTGATAATAAAATAAACCCTCTGTTTCTACCAGGGCTCCTTATGGCTACGGAAACATCACCAGCATTGAGATTAACATTCTTGACATTCATTCTGACTCTGCTGAAGCTAGACATGCGCTCAAAAGCCTTGTTTACCAAAGGACTCTCTGCAGCAGAAGCTGGAGTAGTAGGTATCGACTCCACAAAGGACCACAGCGTTGAAGAAAACCAACCAGTAGCACCATCACCTTCTTTTCCACTTCCATTTACATTAGCTCCCGTAAGAGTATTTGAAGATTCATGCACAGCACCTGAGCATGACCAAAATGCCCAAATATCAGACCACCCATTCCTATTTTTAATTTCAATAATATATAAAACGGAAATACTTGTACTAGAAGAGCTCCTGAATCTGGTTCAAAGTCCCAGTTTTAAGGCTATTTTGCCTTGCAGACCATCCATCTGATCAAGATCTTTGTGTGGATGGACTGTGACAACAGCAACTTCGTCCAAAACAAAAATGTTCAGTGAAGAACACCAACGAGAAGATTGAAACAAATGTATTACTATCGCAGTTAAATATACCTGGAATCTGATTGGATGGAAGCCCCTGAACTGCCTCTGAGGACATATAGGCATTACTACTTTGTTCATTAAGCCACAGTTGACTGGACATAGAATTAGCATCAAATGACTCTGACTGCAAATACTCAGCCACGTTTATCCCTGGGAATGATTGCAATGGATCCAATGCATAGTCAGCCACAGTTACCCCTGAAGGCAGCTGTAAGGGGTAATCCACCTCATTGGCCAGCGAATTTGACAGCAACTCGGGCTCAACTTCATTTGGCAGTGAACACTGCTCTTGATAAGCAATTTGGTTTAGTGGATCATTTTCAGGTTCATTTACGTGTTTATGTGAAACAGCTTCCTGATCAACAGGTCCAATGTCATGCCAAAACATGGCTGTATCATAGTAGATGTCAAACTCACTCAAACCATCAAATTCAGTAAATGGATAGTTCTCCAAAGCTTTCTCAATGGAGGGAACAGGTTCTGGACCAAGGAGATCATCAATTTCCAGGAAATCCTCACATATTTGAGGTGACCACTCGGAATTGTTTGCACCAGAGGTGACCTCAGCGGCCTCATGGAATTGCAATTTAGAGGTCGCTGACTGTTCGAAAACTAAGTTGGTCAGCTTTTCATCCTGCTGACCACTTGCAGATGACAACCTGGGTGGCTCAGGAAAGATGACTTCTCTCGTAGAAGGATCTACTAATGTACTCTCTGTCCCTTCTTCACCAGTAACCTTTAAGATCTTACACACATTACTAAAGTGAATTCCACCCCAAAATAAAGACATAATAAAATAAAGGACAAGATAACATGAAAGAACAATGTTTTACTCTTGTTTCATTTTTGAGAGATCAAATAGCAGAGCTCATATAACTAATAACAGAGAAGTAAATCAAAACTCAAGAGAAATGCTGTCACTAGATTTTCAAAAGCATCCTAACTATCCAGTAACATAACCTTAATTCCAAAGAAAATATTTTGGAAGAATTCAGCGAATAAAAAAGATGAAATATTGTGAAGAAAGATGTAAAACCAACCTGCAGAGGTGTATTATTATATCCACTGATTACTTGCTGATCACGTACATCTTCCTCAGCAATTCGTCTCATGAACTCCTCCAGACTATTTAGTTGTGGCTGGACATCAGCAAAAGTAGCATTATCAAGAGCAGTTACTTGATTAAGCTGCTTAGCAAGACCCTGCGGCGTTACAGCATTATTAACAGTTGTCTCTTCATCTTCAGCCCACTCTTCTTCTTTAAAAGGTGCTCCATATTGTTCACCATTTTTAGGACCAGCTCCACTTTTCTTGAAGACCTTATATAGTGCATAATAATCCTACCATTGAGAATCAAGAAAACTGAATCAGAAAACAAAACATGCCACCAGATAATGAATGGTTACAATCAGCAAAATACATGTGAGTAGATATGTAACTGATAAAGGCACAAAACAAAAGGATCATTCATCATACCTTGACATTTGAGCACCTCTTAAGCTCTTCTTCATCTAAAGTGTACTCATGCATCACCCAGTCAGTTCGTTTACCAGTAGGTGCACGGCCTCTATAGAACACAAGGGTTTTCTTCGCTCCAACAGATCTGGAATTGCATGTTATGTTGCGATCCTTTCCTGTAGCTTTCCAATACCCCTGTCTGGTTGCCCTATTCGATCTTGCACCATTAGGATACTTCCTGTCTCTCGGACTGAAGAAGAACCATTGTCTGTCTCCAGTTTTCAAAATAGAATGCCCTGAAGATCATTTTCAGTTTTCAGTTGATAGATTGATTACACTCCCGAAATGATGACTCACGTCTAGACAAAAAAAAAAACAAACAAACGACCACATTTTTCTGCTAAAACATTCAGCTTAACTTTGAATTCTCAAAAGATGATTTTGCAACATTAAGAATTTCAAACGTAGAAGGGACCTATGTCATAACCAGAAAAGATAAACAAATCATTGTCTAGCTTACTCTCTAAAGAATCTCTGTATTAGACAGATACTCCAGCAATTTTTAGTGAGTCAGATAGGATTTATTTGTTGATACAACTGAAACATTATAGGCAGACAAAGTATTATACTCCAAAAGGAACCAGATTCTAACACAGAACACTTGAATGTTTACCATGGATAAGCCTATAAGTCAAGTGAATATGTAGATCCCAACTAATACACTATCCCAAAAGTAGTAGCAGCGCTTCAATTATTAGGAAGATCACAGCGAAAACTGAAACACTTCGCTCAACACAAACAATCAATGTGAAAACATCACGTATAGTACTCACGTAACTCTCATCAGGTGCGCAAACCAGACGCAAATCATTGACCGCCGATTGAAAAAGAAAAAAAAGAACAGCATGAGCAAAAGAACTCAATTCAACAGAAACCCAAGATGAACCCATAGCTATGAGTCCCCAGTCAACAACGAGATGAGCAAACCAAGAGATTTCACAACCAAGTCAACGCACATAAATTAATACAAGATAACATAAAAATCAAACACCAAAACAGAAAACAAGAACAGAATGAACAAACTACTATAATCAAAACCAGTCAGCGTCACAAGCAAACACGATTGCCATAAAACCACAGATAAAAGAAGAGAAAGAGCCACAAACCAGGCAAATCCTCAGGATCCCACTTGTAAACATCAAGTTCGCGGATGATATCAAGCTTCAATCTTTTCTTACAGATCTTCTTCTTCAAGTAATACAACACCAACTCCTCATCCGTTGGGTGAAACCTAAACCCAGGAGGCCACGCCTTATCATCGCCACCCATGCATGAATCCTCTGTCACCCTCATGGATCGCAGCCACTACACAAAATCAAATAGAACAAGGGAAGAGAGGAAAAGAAAAGAGAAAAAGGCGAAACAAACAAAAACGCAAGAACCCACTTCGCTTCTCAATCAATCAAAGTAACTTCTTAGAGAGAGAAGCTTGTAGATATGTGGCGAGTAAAAGAAAAAGATTGGATTGTTTTGGGCTTCCCGTGTGACTTATTGGTCAAGTAAAGAGACGATGGTAATATCAAAACAAAAAGACTGAGTTGCGCTGACTGTGTCCTTGCGGGGTTTAATTAATATTTAATACTATTAACCATTTAAGTTGGTGCGAGTGTGATGTGAGATTTCTACAATTTCACAGTTTTTGTGGGCCTGTTAGCAAAATGTGTGTGAGTGGAGAGACATAACTGAACTGAATCAACGGCTGTGATTTTATGTTAAGATAACTTAATTAAGATCTATTCGTATTTGGTGTGGTTTTGCCTTTTTGAGGGTTTCCCGGCAAGTTCTCAGAAATTGACATAAAGGGCCATTCGTCATTCATCTGCTATTCGTTACTTACCCAGAAAACGGTAAATATCATTTTTTTTCGGTTTAAAACATTATTGAAACATAATGTAATGTCCGTTGACTTGGAGTTCATGTTCCAGCGGATTATCCGTTCCGAAGATGAATGTAAATAAGAAGTTGAACTTTATATTAAAAATAAATAGTAATATCAATAAATCATTTATTTTAAAATTTGTCAAATGTTTGAATTCTCACACTGTGTTACGGTAAGACCAAACGATTTTTTTTTATATTTATATTAGGTATCTCAGCTTAGCCGGATTAATCTTAAGTCCTAAGACTTTACCCTAAGAGCCTTAGATGAGATAAATCTAGAACTCCAATATTCTTTAGATTCCTACGTAGTCTGCACACCTGTGCACAAAGAGCCGTCACATACTTGATTAGTCGATTGCTGATTGATCATTGGCCCTTTTGCTTAACATCAGGTTCTCAGCAGCACTCGGGTTCCCTAATAACTTCAATTCCCACATTACTGCTGGAAACGAAGCGTCCATAATTGATTCGGTCAAGGAGCTTTATCTAAAGGGCTAGAGGATCATCAATTAAGATAATATCTCATTTCCTCTTCTTTAGCGTGACTCGAATTCAAGACTTTTAGTAAAGGAAAGCGATAAGTGAAGAGTATTAAACTAATTAGGCCAAATAAGTTTAAAGAGTAAAAGACTGAGATGTCCCATGAACTCAGTACAAAAACTCAACGTTCTATCAAAGTCAAGAAAGAGAAATCGCATTTTGCCATCTAATATGCAAGTATTTCTTTTATTTTGCTTTATTAATTTGTCCTCCGAAGTTGGAATAGTCAACGATCTATTAGTCCAATTTGATTTGCTTATGGAGAAGACCAGTAAGTACAGGAGTAATGATTCCTATAGTGGCTGTCTCCAGTTTTATATAAACCAAAACAAATATTTACGACTACAAATTCTTAATGGGGATAAAACAAAACAAGAATCTACTAAAAATAATTCCTAAAATATAATTTACATCATTTGACACCAAAACTTTAAACTCTAACATTGGCTTCTTTCAGATTATAGAAATATATATATGTCAAGTTAAGGTACTAGGGAAAAAAATTAAATAACTATCATATTGGATCAATTAAATAAAACATAAAATTAAATTAATTAGTATATCTTTTATTAAATAGAAAAACTATAATTTTGTTATTTGAATATTATTATATCAAGATGTTACAATTTTTAATTTATATACTATATTATTTATTAGATTAAAGGCAATCACATAATTCATAAAGATGAGTATTGAATTTTGGAGCAAAAATAAAGGAAATAAAAAATTATTATTATCATTCATTAACTAACTACCTCTTAATAATTATTTAATGCAATAATTATAGAGAATATAAAAGTAATATTGATTATTAGCATTTCTTAATTAATCATATCTTAATAATTATTTAATATTTTTATTATAAATATAAAATAATTAGATATACCTTATAGAGTGATTTCTTGGTTATTAATAATCTTAAAATCTTTATTATCTGCACTATTTTTTAACATGTGTAGATCAGTAGCTCAGAAAGGTCGCTTCAAGTAGTCCTGCGTGTTCTTTGAGAAAAGATTCCTGGACAAGTTTGTCCCGATATTTTCTTGTAACAGATATTTTCTTATAACAGATAAAATTATTATTAAAATCTAAGAACATGCAGGACTACTTGAAGCGACCTTGGAACCATTTACTGATCTAAACTCACCAAGTTTGAGCTAGAGTATAATTATAAGGCACGCCGTTTACTAAAAATGTGTTCAAAAGCTTCTTCAAATTTCTTCACTAATTCGTAAATCAGATTAAAGGTCATCTATTACCAATAGTTTTCGTAAAGTTCCAATTTGCGCAACACTACATTATTGCCTAAGATCTGAATCTGACTTTTTTAAGTCTTAGCTCTAAAGGTATATATAAGAAGGCACTTCTGTTAAGAACGAGGGGTGGATTAATTGGTCCAAATTCTTCACTTAATACTCTCCCCTAAAAAGGAGGTCTTGAGTTCGAGTCACGCTAAAGGAGGAAAAATAGGCATGTTCCTATTGATGATCCTACAGCTCCTTGATCGGATCAATTACGGACGTCTCGCTTCCAGCGGTAATGTGGAAGTTAGAGTTACTAGGGAACTTGGAAGCTGATGGGAACCTGATGCTGAGCAGGGGGGAGTCAGTGATCAATCATCAGCTAAACAATCAAGTATG
>JAOQMK010249754.1:0-10169 GCA_027564415.1 Erythroxylum macrophyllum
AGCAAGCACTTTTAATTCTCCTATTTTGATTTTTCTTGTCTTCTTATTGCCTCATAAAGACAAGTAAAAATAAATCTCTGAAAAGTGGCTCATATGTCGTGCTTTCGATTCACTTTAATTTCTTTGCTTTCAAATTGTACCTAAAATCATATATAAATTAAAGTGAGTATCTTAAGCATTTTCATATATTTAATCGCTAAGCATAAATGATTAAATATATCAACAATTAAGTACATATCACTCATCTAATAACACACGTATATGGCAGAGTCTTTCCTTATATGTTTTTGCTATAATTCATTCTTCTTCCTCCCTTATATTACCGAAATACACACATAACCCTCACATCTTTGAAATTCTGCTTTACTTCTGGTCATATTCACTTTAAGATTAATATAAGATTCTGCTTAAAGATAGCTATAATACGCTATCATCTCTTCACCTTTGCTTAAATCATTTTACTCCCATCTTGTACTTGGATGATCTTGCATGCATGGACGGTTAGGTTAGCTTGATCACTGAGGTGGAATTTGAGCTAAACAATTAAGTGAAGTATTGTTCTTTGTGGCATGGTGTGATAGAATATGATGATGATTGAATTAGAGATGGATTGATGGTGATATTGGAGTGAAATAAATGCTGGAAAATGATGCATGAATGATAGTTTTGTTTTATTTTTGCATGCATAAAAGATAATAGTTTATGAGCTGCCAAATGAATGATTTTGAGTTGGAAATGGAGATGAAATTGATGAGAAATTGACATATAATTAAGGTATAATTGAGGTATACTTAATGTATTATTATGTAGGTGTTTTGAATTTGGTAAGAAGGTGTTAGAATCTAGAAAAATTGAAGGAAAATGGATAGTGCACATTCGGTTCACTCATCCCACAATCATGGACAGTTGCATTAGCTCATTCCCACAATCGTGGGCAATGCTTTGAAATGAAAAACTTCTGTTTTGTGTAATTGTTGAACCACATAAGGATAAGTCACTTTACATTGGTGTATTTAGACTTGATTGAGGCTTGAAATAAACCTAAATTATTGCTTGATTCATTGTTTAAGGGTCTGATAATTTTAGGTTGTTAATTGAAGTCATAAATTAAGGAATGGATTGTCTTGATATCAATGTATTGAAATCTAGAAATTACGAGTTGTTAAAGGAATTAAGATGTTCTTATGATTGAAAATATGATTCAAAGGATAAGAGTAATGTGTATTAGATATAAATGAATGAACATTGGAGAACATGTACTAATTGTGAGTGAGAATTAGATAATTATATGAACGTATATGTTTGATGAATAAATCAAGCTTACGTAAGGTACAAACCTAATTGCAAAATGGTAGTATACAAGCTATAAAGTTTGAATGATCTGAGAGCGTGTAAGTACAGTCAATATCTTTGTATATTAATACATACCCGGAAGGTCAATTGAACATGCATTGAAACATGATATATATAAATATGAATGATTGAATAATCATATGATTGACAACTTAATGACGTGTGAAATATGTGTGTATTGCATAAAGATAGATAGACAAGTTGATCGTCAACAACCAAACATTGCCTAGTCATCAAGGCAATAGCTTGCCTACAGTGTACTGTGAGTTAACCTAAATGTTTCTCATTATGATTGAATTGTTTTTGAATAACTTTCAGGTATTGAACTGTTATTTATATGATTGCTATGATTCTGGACATTATTGGTCCAAGGACTTTGATACTTGGGTCTGTATATGGAAATGTTTTCAAATTGTATATATAATATGGAATGTGTACTCAACTGAATGTTGAATGCCAAACTCAGGTCCGAAGGATGTGATAAACGATATGAGCACATTGAATGAAAAGTATTGATAGCAGATTAAGTGAATTGATGGATTTCATAACATTGATATGCATGATCAGATAAAGGAATTGTGACCGGAGTGACCAACGTGAAAAAGAGCTTTAAGCTCAGGATTGTGCACAAAGAGCCATAGGCTCAATTAATAATGAGCCCAATATCCAAAACGGATACGAGATAGTAAATAAAATGAGCTCGGTATCCACAACGGATATGGGACAGTAAATAGGCACTCAGACATAACAAAGCAAAAATAAAATAAAGTCACATGTGCATTTGCATATACATCCTTGTATGTATCATATGATAGAATTGAAATGAATTATTGAATTGTTTGAAATACAATTGAAAAGTAAATAATGATGTGTTGTGATATGAAATGTTAGCTTACTTGATATACTTATGGGAGTATGATAATATTGATGTACTTGATAAGGTATAATGAAATGTGATGTGATATTCAATAGGGGATGATATCTAATACTTGTTGAATTGGGATATGTCTTGTCTCTGTATATCTGACTTAAGTGAATACATCGATGATGGTTCACTCACTGAGTTCACAAACTCATCAAAATTGCAATGTTGATTTCATGTTCAAAGGAGATCTCGTTAGACTAATTCGAGTATAGCTACTGCAATTGAACTTGAGTTAATGGTCGGGATCAATTTTACCTACAGATGTCTCTATTCATTACACATCAAGAATAGCATTTCTCACCTATTATCAAATGTATATGTGAACTCTGAAGTGTAATGACATTTCTGATTTAATATGATTGTGAATGAAATGATTCAAAATGAATGTTTGAAATGTTTTTGATATGTGATGCCTTAAAACGTGGTAATGTGATCGTCTTAACGTGCCATTCTCGTAGAGTATGTTCTCGAATAATCATCGATACATTTGGGCATATGGTCTATGAGAGTGGTACGTTACAGAATTTCACCCTATTGGTTGATACATAAAACCTCATCCTCTTTGGTTTGTTGGACCTGCTATTTTTAGAAGTTAACTGGGTTTTTATTTACCACTAATGACTTCCCTAACTGCGTGGTTATCTACTTGACTTCATAAAACCCCTAATTGGCTATTTTGTTTGAGAGCTTTTTGCTTCTGTCTAATTAGTTTGATAGCCCATTTATGTTCAATAACCTCATTTTCTAAAGAATCAATTTTGTTTTCCATCTCTTAAATTTTTGTTAGGAGATTTTTACCTATAGTTTCCTATGCATCATAAGTCGTCCAACGTTGGTGTCAGAGTTTTAATTTCTTAAGAGTACATAACCTGATCTTGACAAGAATTCTTAAACGAAGCAAAAACTTTATTAGATTTATTAAGAAGTTCCTTAACAATAGACAAATGAGTTATGGAGCCATCATATAGTAACATTTTCAAAAAATAACTACGTTGAATCTTAGTCAAAAACTCCAACTTTTGCTGCATAATAAGTTTCAATGACTCTTTAACTCATGATAGTTCCTCATAATTGATTGTTGGTGTGGTCCTAGAAGGAAGGTCAAGAGAGAGATCTAGAAAACATAAACCAAAAACTTCTTCTCGAGTCATCATTATAGTCTAAACACCTTTTGTTTACAAGACATAAAAGAATTTGTTAGCTGGCTAACGTATTAACATGTAGAATAAAAGAATTCTTGTTTTACCTCCAACGAAGTAACTTTAGTGACCTTAAGATTAGGAGAACTCCTAGTTTTTTGGATTCCAATTCAAGAGGAAAATAAGGAGTAGGAAGGTCCAACATAGTGTCATCTACAAAAAAAGGAGATGAGATAAGTGAAACAATTTAGTCATATACTCTGTGGATTCAGTTTTATTAAGAAATGTAATGGAAGAGCAAGTTTACTTCTTAACATAACTCTTTAGGATTGGACTTTTAGATTCCTTAGAACTAGAAGCTACTAGGGACTTCTTTTAAAGCTTTTGGTTAGAGAGAGGATTGGGAGCCACATAGTTTTTAGAGGAAGACTTGCTTTTTTCTCTATTATCAACATAGAAGTTCGAAAATTTGTATTAGTAAAAGCTAGAATAAATTTCAAAGAGCTAAGAGTGTTCAAATCAGAGGGAAAACCTTTACGAAGGGAAGAATCCAAACAAAGCACTAAACTCTTATAACTTTCTAACCATTAC
Source organism: Erythroxylum macrophyllum (assembly GCA_027564415.1). NCBI lineage: Eukaryota > Viridiplantae > Streptophyta > Magnoliopsida > Malpighiales > Erythroxylaceae > Erythroxylum > Erythroxylum macrophyllum. The sequence goes on from JAOQMK010249754.1 coordinate 4,009, forward strand.
GAATGATAAGCCTCCATGTCAGTGAAATTAGCAACAAAAATCTTGGACCTTAAGAAAATAATAGTGATAAAAAAAATTCAAAAGAAATTTTCATTGATAATGCTTAACTTAAAATGAACTCCTATTGTATAGTCCAAAAAAAGTATAGCAGGAAGAATTACTCGAGAAAGGCCAAGTTTCTTACTCTAGAGATAAGGGAGGTACATTTCAAGACCTATAGCTGTAATGGAAGGATAGGTTTTAAGGCTTTATCACCACCAACAATGAAAACTATAGGATTAGCATAGACAAGAAAAAAATTTTGATAGACGACTAAGTAAGATGATTCAGAAGTCTTGAAAAATCTAAACCAATAAGGCCTTTTTGAGAAGTCTTTAAACGGATTCAACTAATCTATAATCCTAGACTTCAAAGATAATAAAGTACTAAAGATGTCCTTAGGAGATTTGCGAAAAAAATTACTGGCTAGATGAAGGCTGAAAAGATTTTTAAAAATCTAAGGTTAGAGGAAGGCAAGCCTTCTTTTTCCATAAGTTTAGGGAAATAGGCAAAATTCCAAAGTTGAACAATGCATACACATAGGTCAACTAATTGCAAGGGAGGGTTGGAAAGGCAAGTCCTTAAGTTCCTATAAAGGAACCCCCAAGATAAAAGAGCTTAAAGTGAAAAACCTACCAGAAGACATTGTTTTACAAAAACAAAGGAATTCTAAACTGGGTTTTTTATTAATAGGACAAAAGATAAATTGATTTAGCATAACCCAAATAAACTTGACATGTTCTTCTACAAAAGAAAGATTATTGAAGAAGTATAGATATTTATCAACCCAAAATAACTGGAGCATTTAAAAGAACTAAAGTACAAACTAAAGGTCTCTTCAATTAAACAAACAAAATCTTCCCCAGTTACAAGCAGTCTAGTTAAAAAGAAAACATCTTTCAATGGAATTAAAGCATGACTAAAAACAAATATAAAAGAGTTACTTGAAGGATTTCATAATGGTAGAAATAAGGTTGGGTTGATATTTTACGGAATTCTTAGAAAGGGCTACTAGCTACAAAAGGCCCTTTCTCTTCCAAGTTGAATGATACGATGAGTAGAACCTATCCACCCATTTAGCCTATTAATCTACATTTTTAGGCCATAATTTTAGGAATTCGGGTGAAAGTTTAATTGATTTACTTACCCTAAATAAGGAAGTGATGGGTGAGAAGAATCAATAGATAAAGGAAACCCAATAGTGAGAGATTAAGCATTTTCACAATTAAAATGGGGAAATCTTTCTACAGTGTTAAAAATAGAAATTTAAATGTCAAAATTAGCGATTAAAAAAATTAAGGCTTGAAAATTATTTTGCTTGATTCTTACGAAGAACAAAAAAGGCTTAGACGGAATATAAACCACTTCAAACTTTATATCCTATAAAAATAAGTGATGTTAAAAGGTATCGAAGGGATTTTTTAGGAAAGTACCAAAATTAGGAGCACACATCGGTGGCATTTAATTTATCCTAATTCATTAAAAAAGAGGAATAAGCATGACGAGAAGTGACCATGATCGTATAAGTCACAAATAGAAAATACTAAAGTTAGGAAAGAGGTGGAGACTGCTTAACAAGTTAAGATGGAAAGTGATGGGAAAATTTTATAATGAAAAATAGTTGAATATTAAAAGAATAGCAAGAGTTTGAAATTTAAAAGAGATTCATATCTTTTATAATGGATATAGTAAGTAGGGATTTCAAATGTGGAAGATTTTAGTGTAATCTTTGAACCTCAATTTTATCTATAAAAGATTGTTTAAGACTTAGGAAGATCCTCACTGGTGACATCATTAGGCCTAACTCAGAAATTCAGTCTAAAATCTGTAAAGCTATTGGGATAGAATTTAAAGTGTAGTTCATAGAAGACCAAGGGAATTTCCACATCATATGTTTGGTTGGCTCAACCAAACATACGGAAGGGGTAATTGTTGACAGCCTAAAAATAAACTAAGCCCATTTTGTCTAACAAGCCTTTCAATTAAATGTAGGTAGCCCAAAAATGAAAGCCTAAGCATTATTTAGCTAAAGAATTCATAGGTAATGAAAACTAAGGAAGTTAAAAGAAATACGTTGAATTTGTGGAAGTCTAGAATGTGGAAGTTGAGAAAATGGTAGAAGGTAGTTAACAAAAAAATAGCTAAGTTTTGAAATTTAAGAAGTTACCTAAAGTAGAAGTCCAGAATGTGCAGTTGCAAGAAGTCCAAAATGTGGAAGGAAATAGTGGTATGTAGTTAGCTAAAATGTAAGGAAGCGACTAGGTATAACAAAAAACTGCTTACGGATGAGAGGAATTCACTAGCACTTGGACGACAAATTAGATACAATTATGAGACCAACACAATCATAGTACAAAAAAAATCAATCTCCAGATAAAACTATTAATCTATTTCAAACACATTTTGCTATTTTCAACTTTCTTTACATTGCAAATTCACCATTATTATATCAAAATAGAGGTTTACGAAAAAACACTTGAAAAACACCCACGGCTCTTTTCTTATTTAACAATCTTTTGTAGTTTGTGATTCCCTTTTGCAATAATCAATTACTTTCTTGACTTCACATTTCATTTCAACACATTAACATTTTGAAAGCTTATAATTCTATTTTTCTAAATTTTTTAAAGTTTATTTATATTATCGATAAGAAGTCAAGTTTAAATTCTAAGAGAATTCTTCCCTGACATGATCAAATTCCAAATTAACACCAAATAACTTTATTAGAAAAAAAATGTTAAGCCAATTCTAATCAAATAATAAAATTTAAATCTTTAAATCTTTTTAATAAAAGAGGTTTTTAGAAGAATTTAATTTTGACAATCTTTTAGGATTACTAGAAATTGCTGATCTGAGATCTGAGAAGAACGTTGGCGTCCCATCTAGAGCTGAGATCTGGTTTTGCCAACTCTCCGTTTTGCCTTCTTCTGTCACATAATGAACGACGCAGCTGTGTCAATGCTGATCCAGCCGCAGGCGGGCATAGGGGTGGACGAAGCAACAAAAAAAGTTAAAAATAAAAATACAGATTCATTTGATAGCGATGATATCATGAAGGAGGCGGCTGTTGTCTCCCCTGTTGTTTCTTTCTGAGACAAGCTTTTGGGCGAGGGCTCGACTCATTCTGCTGCACTCCCCATGGCGAAGGAGGCTGAGATTTCTATTGGCGTCGACGATTACATAGCCACGGTCGAGAATGGGGTTCCATCTATTACCTTCTCGGACAGGATCAATAGTCTCCTTGATAAGTGCATGGAATTATGTGTGATCATCAAGCTCTTGGGCAGACAGATCACTTACAATGTTTTATCGAATAAGTTGGTTGGATTATGCAGGACTAAGCGGCCTTTTCATCTGTCCACTCTTGAAAACGACTATTATATGGCTAAATTTCAATCGAAGGAGGACTATGTTATGGTTCTGTCTGAAGGCCCATGGTTAGTTTTTGGACAATGTATGACGGTCCAACCGTGGACCCCCACCTTTGATACAATTGAGCTATATCCGATGGATGTTTCAACATGGATTAGACTCCCAGGTTTGCCAGCACGGATGTATGTTCACGATGCTCTTACGGCGATCGGCAAACAAGTGGGGAAGGTTATTAGAGTGGACTTAAATGCGGCAATGGCCACCAAAACGCGGTTTGCTCGTATTGCGGTCTGCGTTGACTTACGAAAAGCGCTACCATCTAAACTCAAAATCAATGGCCGGTTTCAAAGAATTGAATATGAGTCGCTACCATTTTTATGTTTTAACTGCGGTAAGTATGGTCATTTTAAAGATAATTGTCCGCGTAACAATGTTGGTGTTGTGCAGGGAGCCGTGCAGGTGGACAACAAAGGCAAGAGTCTGATGCCGGAGACTCAGGCGACACTGGAGGAGCTGGTACAACGGGTCGAGATGGAGGAATACGGGTCGTGGATGGTGGTCAAGCGTAAACCCCGAGTGGTAACCAAGAAAGGACACACTCAGAAAGGTACTGCTACAGTGGCGCAATTTCAGGGTTCAAGCTTTGACCTCCTGGCTGGTCAAGAAGAGAATGAGTTGGCAATGCATAATTTAGGCAAGGATTCTGCTCCCAATGATTCTTCTCCACCAGCTACTCATGTTCATGCTATACAGAAGGAACAGACCGAGTCCTCGAGCAATCCTAAAGGCAAAAAGAATGCAATAGAGCCGGTCTCAGAGGCCTAAAAGCAAGCCAATACTGTTGGCAGTATCAGGAAAGGCCCGAAAGTTACAAATTTTAAGAAGGTGGCCGACGGGGTGGCCCAGATAACTCATGCGCAGTAGCCCAGCCTAGTGGGTACGGTCTCTGAGCCCGACATGCCTATGGCAATGGAGGCACAGGTCCATGATACTCCTGTCTTTGTCTCGGATCGGGGAAATGACGATCAGAGAGGGGTGATCGACAGCGAACGGTTTAGGGAAATTATTTCAAAGACTCAATTTCAAGCTCGTAAGATGGGGTCGTCTTTGGATCCGAAGCAACACTCGGTTGTTCGAATGGAAGAAAACTGTGCTCATACCGTGGTGCTGCTCCCTCATTCTACCCAAAAGTGGCCTAAAAAGGCCAAATCGACAGTCACTGTCTCGCCGATCACCTCCCAAGTTGTGAAGCGTGGTCGGCCAAAGGCTATCTGCCCAGTTCCTCAAGTGAAAAAGGTTGTGGAAGCAACTGAGTCGTCTATAGCTTCTGTGTGTGTCTCAGAGGCAGTTGCAGCTATGGTACGCACCGTAGATAAACTGCCAATTGAGATGTCGGCGAATTCAGGTTCGGGTTATGCTATAGAGCAGCATGGGATTTTGCTTACAAAACCGACCTGATCACAGTGCCCTTGCCCAGGTGTTTTGCTCCTTTTCTTATCTGGTTTATAATGTTTTATATGGACTTTACGACTTTTGTTTGGAATTGTCAAGGATGTGGCAATTCAAAATTTCACCATTTTCTTTATGAGTATAGGAGAGAGCATAATATGAACCTTATTGCACTTCTGGAAACAAGGATCAGTGGCAAGAATGCAGACACGGTTGTTGCGAAATTGGGCTATCCCTATTCGCATCGGGTTGAAGCTAACGGTTTTGCAGGGGGAATATGGCTTCTTTGGGATGATTATATTTCTGTCGATATCATTTTTAATCACTCTCAATTTATCCATGCTCGTGTCAAACAAGTTAATGCTTCTTCTTTTTGCTTTATTACGTTTGTTTATGGTAGTCCGCAGATTCAGGGCCGTACGAAGCTTTGGGAAAATCTGAGTTTGGTGGTTGAATTAGTTCAGGGCCCTTGGATGCTTACTGGCGACTTCAATTCTATTCTTTTCGCGGATGAGAGGAAAGGGGGGCCAATAGGACTCCGAGGGGGTGTCATATGTTTCAAGAGTTTATGTTTGAGACGGGTCTTCAGGATATTGGGCTTACTGGGCCGAAATTCACCTGGTGTCGAGGTTCTCTTTTCCAAAGATTGGATAGAGCTGTGGTTAATGGTGACTGGGAGACTTCTTTTCCAAATACGAGCGTTACTCACCTTGAGCGGCTCAAGTCTGACCACCGTCCTCTTCTTATTTCTTTTGGCAGGCCGACCTCCCGTCCTAGTGATCTTCCTTTTCGGTTCTTCTCTGGGTGGCTCGAACATGAATCTTTTGCTGGTCTTGTTCAGGATAAGTGGAATGACAACCTCCCGATTGCTCATACTGTCCATCAATTTACAGAGGCTGTTAAAGCTTGGAATAAGGCTGTGCTTGGGAGTCTTGTTGCGCAGAAACAAAAAATCATTGGCCGGATTAGTGGGGTGCAAAAGGCTTTAGACAGACATAGCAACCCGAGACTTGTTCAGCTGGAGATTGAACTTCAAGCGGAGTTGGAGGAGATCTTACATAATGAAGAGCTCCTTTGGCGCCAGAAATCTCGATGTGAGTGGGTTGCAGAGGGGGACAGGAATACGAAGTATTATCATAGTCGAACTATGGCTCGGCGTAGGCGCAATAAGATTAGCGCGCTTAGACTTCAGGACAACAGTTGGTGCTATGATGATGCGATGCAGAAACAAGCGACTATTGACTTCTTCCGCAATCTGTATACCGTGGAAGGTCAGCCTCCAGGTCCGTTTCCTGATAGGG
>JAOQMK010249897.1:0-10157 GCA_027564415.1 Erythroxylum macrophyllum
ATGCTTGAGTGTTGCATGAATTGAGTGAACCATCGATGATGGTTACCTCACTGAGTTCGCAAAACTCACCAAAATTGTAACGTTGTCTTTTCAGGACCGAGAGTAGACTCCTAGCTCTAGAGGGACTTTTCGAGCTGTGTAGATCATTTTGGCGACAGAAGTAATGGCTCACAGGTCGGTTAGCTGGGACTTTTGGGATGACGTAGATAGAGCTGATGTATTTTCCCTGTATATGTAGCAAATTGTACTAAGCTTTTGGAGTGATGTACAGACAGTAAACAATGACAGTTATATAAATTTCTGATTTTGATGAAATGCAATGAGGAAAATTTTAGTTTCAAAAAGTTCGTGATTTTATTTTGATGGTTATTATTATGATGCCTTGTGAAGTACAGTAGTGATCATTCGTAACTCACCTTTATCGTAAGATATGTATCGGAATGACCTACGGGCACCCCGGTGTGTACCCTGCGGTAAGGGGGTGCTACATTTACGTGGTATAAGAGCATGGTTTGGTATCTGTTGGGACTAGTCAAATATGTAGGCATGAATTATTGTGAGAAATGTAGAAATTGATCGAAATCATTGTTTTGTTATAGGTCATCCGTCTTAGGTGATCAAGTTGATCAACCAGCTGACCAAGGATCAGTCGGAGCCAGTAGGGAGTCCTCAGTGCCTCGATCTGAGGAGTTGCCTCTTAGAGTTCCCGTGAAACCGAAGAGGAGGTACGATAGACTGCATAAGCAGGGAGCTGTGGATTTTTATGGCAGTACAGACCCTGTTGAGGCTGAGGGATGGCTTGAGAGGACTGAGAGAGTCTTTGACCAGATGGATTGCAATCCAGATGAGAGGTTTGATTATGCAGTATCTCTCCTACAGGGCCTAGCTTATCAGTGGTGGAAGACTATCCCGGGCAATAACACCAGGCCTTGCCTACTGAAATGGGAGGATTTTCTGAGGGCTTTCAAGGACAATTACATGCCCAAGATTTACTTAGAGATGAAGATGCAGCAATTTCTGGAATTGAAACAGGGCAGGACGTCAGTGGCTGAGTATGAGGTGAGATTCAATGAGCTGATGGGGTATGCTATTACTCTGATATCTACTGAAGCAGATAGGTGCCGGAGGTTTGAGAATGGTCTCAATATGAAGATCCGTACTAGGTTGGCCCGACCAGATATGGGCATTTTTATTGAGCTGAGGGCTGCGGCAGTGCGAGTTGAGCAGCTGATGAGGCAGAGACAGGCTGAGACTGGACAGGGATCCAGAGGGAAGAGACCGAGTTACAGTCAGGGTAGTTCTGGCAGAAGTTTCAGCAAGCGCCAGAGCAGAACCTTTAGGTCACCGAGAGGATTCAGGCAGTCCAGATTTGGGCAGAGAGGGAGGTTTGCACAGACTGGTAGTGGCAGTGGTAGAGGTACAGGCCAAACTCAGCCTCCAGTTTATGAGCACTGCGAGAAGAGGCACAGTGGTGAGTGTTGGCGGTTGACTGGAGCCTGCCTTAAATGCGGCTCCATGGACCATCAGATCAGGGATTGCCCTGTTACTTTGAGAGCTCAGTCTACTGTCAGTGGGCGATCTGGGAATAATACCACGGTGCAGCAAAATTGAGGTGGTGGATTCGGGCAGAGGAGTCGAGGCAGAGGCCGAGGTAGAGCTGAGGGTTCTTTCGTGAGGACTGAGGGGCGGGGCAGCCGACCGCAGTCCCAGGCTAGGGTCTATGCCATGACTAGGCAGGAGGTCCAAGATTCCCCAGATGTGGTAGCAGGTGTGCTTCTTATCTCTGGTTTTAAAGCATTTGCACTGCTAGATCCAGGATCCACACACTCTTTTATCGCACCGCTTTTGGCATGTAGATTGCACTGTGATAGGGAGTTATTACAGTATGGGCTAGAGGTGAGTACACCTCTAGGTAGTACTACTGCATTAGGAGATGTCTGTAAGGGGTGCTCGATTATGATTGATCAAGCGGAGTTGAAGACAGACCTGATAGTCTTACAGTTGAGGGAGATAGATGTGATTTTGGGCATGGATTGGCTCACTGCCCATAGGGCCATCATGAATTGCTACACCAAGGAGTTTATATTAGAATCTCCTGGTCAGCGAGAGCAGTGTTTAGAGGAGTTAGTCAGGCAGTGCCAGCCTGGATGATCTCATTCCTGAGTGCCCTGAAGATGATGCAGGGAGGATGTGAGGCTTATCTGGCCCACATCATTGACACTAGAGTTGAGCAGAGGCTCCAGAACATTCCTGTGGTTAGGGAATTTCTAGATGTGTTTCCTAATGAGTTACCGGGTTTACCGCCGGATCGGGAAACAGAGTTTACCATTGATCTAGTTCCAGGTGCTCCTCCTATATCTATTCCTCCATATAGGATGGCACTTGTGGAACTGAAGGAGTTGAAAACTCAACTGTAAGAGTTACTGGAGAAGGGTTTTACCTGGCCCAGTGTCTCACCTTGGGGAGCTCCGGTATTATTTGTGAAGAAGAAGGATGGAACTCTAAGATTGTACATCGATTACAGGCAGCTGAATCGGGTGACAGAGAAGAATAAGTATCCACTACCTAGGATCGATGACTTATTTGATCAGTTGCAGGGAGCTCATGTAACATCCCACCCCCGACGGGAAGGATAAAATAGTAATTTGGTCAAAGGTGAGAGTGATTAAGACTGATTTGGCATTTTTATGCATACTGGTATTTGTGAATAGTGGAATTGTTGCACATGAAAAATAACTGTACATACATTCATGATATTTCTCGGTATTTGTGCCTACATGGGATTTTATTTTGGAAATGTGGTTTATGGGCTTAAAAATTTATTCGGAATGGATCATTACAGGTTTTACATTTTACGGGAATTATAGGAATTTTATAAGAAAAATTTCTGGACCGAAAAAAAATTGCCAAGTGACGAACTGATCGGTTTCCGGTACCAAAAATTTCTATCTAATGGTACTGAAAATTTAGATACATGATTTGAGGGTTTAGTAGTTTGAGCCATTGAAACTTGTGTCAATTGGAGTAGATATTGGGGACAAAATGGGCTAGGTACTAAAGTGGACCAATTGGAACCATACAGAATTGACATGTGGCATATCACTTGCCCCACTATTTTTATAAGCCATGAATTTGTCATTTAAAGACCCACCATTCACGAGACACGTGGCACCATTTATATAAGCCATGGAACTTGAATGGATTATTATTAAATGTGTTTAATTGCTTTTGGCTTTTCCTCCCATTAAAAGACAAGTGTCTTTTGCCCACTCATTCTCGATACTTCTACTCTTCCTAAGTGGTTTTAAAAAAAATGATGGAAGGTCTTAGAGGTTCATCATCCAAAACCTTCTCCTCCTTCCTTTTCGTGAGCTTCTTCACTTGTTCTTAATTGCTACTCTTCTTCACTTAAACCAAGGCTCTTCTTTGTTAAGTGCTTGCTCCTCCTTGTGTGTTGACAAAGAAAAATATCCACCCTAAGCCTTGTGTGAGTGATGATCGTATGAGGTAGAGAACTTGGAATGGTTGAAGAGTGGAAGCTTGCTTAAGGTAAATCATATGCTTATATGATGGTTTTAAGGTTAATTGCATGGCTAATTTAAACTAAAATGATGATTAACTTGAGTTGTGATGGTTGAGATTGCAAAGACAGATTCGTGGCTCTAATTGTTTAAATTTTTGAGCTGTTTAACGTGCGAATCTTAAGAAACTCAAAACATAGAAGTTGTAGATCTAGATGTCTACTATCTTCATGAATTTTTCCACAATTTTAGGGTGAGCCAAATGAGAGTAATAGGGACCTAATTGAATCTGGTTCAGAATACCAACGAGATTGAAATGAGAACTGAAAGTTGATTGTTTGAAGACCTTAGAGTTAGAATTGGATGATGAGTTCTTCTTACGAAATGTTTAAAAATGTGTCACCTAAGTGGTGTAGAGAGGAAATTTTAATTGGATGAGTATGCTGGCAGATATGGCTGGATAAGTGAAGGTTGTTCCTAACCTTAGTGATACAAAAGAGAACAGAAACAGTTCAAGCTTGTAAAAATCCCAATAAATCCAATTTACATGATTTTTGAACCGGAGTTGGATATGTGATAGCCATATGCGTTTATTGAAAATGAAACTTTGAATCACCTTAATTGGATGTGAAATGAATGAATTATAAGGTTTTTAGTCAGACGGGGTCCAACATGTGACTGTATGTTAAAGCTGATTGTAAATGGAAGATTTGAATGCCCTTAATGACCGAATTAGATCATGGTTATAAAAGAAGAAATGTAAAGTTATGTGTTACTTAGAGGTCTGGAAAGTTTGAAAAACATTTGACTTATGTATAAGGAGTTATAATCTTGTAAAGTTTAGATGTGGTAAAGGCAATCTGTTGATATTGTGAAACAGGGCATCAACATTCATGTGAAAGTTTGACTTAGGTAGAGATGGAATTTGCTTCCAAGTTCATCATAAAAGTTGTAGAACATGTTTTGCTCTTACTTTTTGACATAAATTATGTCAATTTTAGCTAAGGGAATAGGAAGTTATGCTCTTTGGAAAAATACTGTACTGTTGTGGAACATTTTGATTAGGCAGTAACTTTGATTGCATTTTGGACACCTTTAGAGGTGCAATTGGCTTTGGTGTCCTTCATGAACATTGTAGATCTCTCGTTTCACTATGAAATAGACACTAATTTTGTCCCATTTGACGTTTGGAGTAAGGAGTTATGACCTATGGAATTTGGCATGTCGGAGGAAATTGTTTCAGATCTGTCATTATAATAGGGATAGTCGACTAGGATTCTCAGACCAGTCGACTAGGACATTATAGTAGGGCTAGTCGACTAGGATTCTCAGACCAGTCGACTAGGACATACTATTTTGCCTATATCTTTGTCATCCGACCTCCGATTGACCTGATTCTTGAAGCATCGAATTCGTGGGATATTGAATTTCATTTCTATATGAAATTGGGAATTTTTAGAGGCAAAATTGACAGAAATTGGTTAGGTTAAAGTGAGGAGATCGGGTAGCGATTTTTGAACCTTTTGACGTCTGAATTGAGCGATTTTAATGTCTATGGTTTCTTTGGACATAGGGGAACGGTTGTACAATGTGATTTATGGAATGATACTGGGAATGTCACGAACATGCATTGTACACATTTTAATTGATACATGTGCATCTTTAAATAATTTTGACTGTACATTTGGTAATGGTTATGCAATTGCACTATTATAGAGGCTCGTTTGGAACATCAACCTACCGACATTGCTGGGACTTCCAAGTATTAGCTCGGAAGTTATAGGTGAGTGACTGAGATGGCTTTCGCTCAATTATTATATGTTCACTGTGGAGATAATGGTGGGATTACAGATTGTTTTTGATTCTGACTAGATTCCGGACAGATGGTCCGATGAATTGGGAGATCTGACATAGAAGTGTTCTTGATGTGATAATTGTGAAATTTCTTGCTCTTACTGTGGTCAATTGCTTGCTCTTAACATGATCAATTCTTTTGCTTCTGATATGGTAAATTGTGATATGTTAATATGTGGATTGCTTGTAATGAGTGACATGTGGACAAATTGTGATACATGGGTTTACTGTGATCTATGTATTGGTTACATGGGACATATGCATTTCATACATAAATGCATGAACCGATAATAACAGTTGTGACCGTAGTAGCCACTGATACTGAAAAAGAGCCTCGAGCTCGAAGGGAGATAGTGCATACCCAGAGGGCTCTCCTACTCCCAAGACGCGTCTACTGTCTACTGTTTACTGTTTAAGCGCTCGGTCACAACACTGTAATAAAAATGGGAAGGTGTCACATATGCATTGCATACATATTTGACTGAATACTGTAACTGTAAATGGGAAAAAGACAAGAATGCCTTCTACAATTGTGATTTGCTTGTCTGTAATGATCTGGTACTTCTGACTGTGTTATTGTGAATACAATCTGTGAGTTGCTTGTGTGCTGCATGAACTGGGCGAGCCATCGATGATGGTTCCTCACTGAGTTCGCAAAACTTACCCAAAATTTGCACTTATTTTTCAGGCCTTGAAAAGTACCCCGTTAGACAAACGGGAGTATGCCTACTGCATACCAGTCAGAGATAGAGGTCGGGATCAGTTCACGTCTGCATTAGCGGCATTATGGCTATTGTCATCCTTTTGATCGCAATGTAATTACTAAAAATTTTTGTGAATAACATTGGGCCCAATTGGGTTATGGATTTTTGTATATTCGATGGCTACATACTGTGACTGTATTATGATGACCTCAAATGTTTACAAATTAAAGCGGGCCCAAATTGTTTACCGATTTCCGCACCTATGATCTTATAAAAAAAGTATACTAAGTGTTTGACTGTATTCGAGTGCTCTAGCATACCACTCTCGTGAGGCACGGACTCGGATATCACCCACGATATCAGGTTCGGGTCCTGCGGGAGTGGGGTGCTACATTTGTGATATCAGAGCCCAGAAGTACGATTGTATATGGGCATTTTGAAATTTATGTTAAGTTACATGCATTCTGGTCATGTCAAAGCAGACGGTAGCAACTGATTCCTAGTTGAGTCGCATGAGCATGTATAAAGTGTTTAAGTTGATACAAATAGGGCGAAAAGTGATGGTATATCGTAATGTGCCAAACGGAAGGTTGTGAATGTGTAGAAATGAGAAATTGTACATGATTAGATATGGCAGATAACGATATGAGCCGATGAAGGTAGATGGGCAATTAGGAATGGGAATGGAACAATGGATAAGGGTATTAATGTTGTAATGTAAATACATTGGCATGGGATGATGTAGGAAAGAAGTGATATCAAACTGAATACTGAGACTTAAAGTGTATAAATCGAGTTGAATAAATTTCCATAGCCTGGAGAGGTCAAAGTTGGACATGAGAAGAATATCAGTTAAAGTGATAAAAGTATGATGTTATGCTAAATATGCCTACATGAGATTAAAAGTTCAGGATGACTAGGTATTTATGATTCTGATTCGGATGTGAAATAAAATGGGGATAATTAGGAATGGCCAAAAGGCCATGGTTTGATAAGGCAGATATAGGTTCACTACATTTGTGTTGGTGTGCCTTATGGACGATGGTCACGATATTGTGATGTTATCAATATTGTACCGTCATGCTTTATTTTCGAATGAAAGAGCGAAGTGACTATAGTGTCAGGAGGAAGTGTTACACAGGAGATCGAGATACGATTTATTGTCATTTTTTATGTATAGAGACACAATGAAAGTCTCGTGGGCTAAATTGGGTACCTGGTTTAGAATTTCTATCGAAATGATTGTTTTGATAATTTGGAAACATTAGACATACCGAGACATTTCGAAAATGTACAGATTAAATCAGTATGAGGATAATAAGAATATATGTGGAAAGGATGAGATTAAAATGTATAAGCCTGGTTACAGGAAATAAATTTTTCTTTATGACCATGAAAGGTTCGACTCGGATGTGAAATGAATGTTGGATAAAAGAATATGTCTGTGAAATTGATATCAAAATTTTAGGATGACCAAGAAGAGTGACTGTGCTTACAATGATAGTTCAATTACTATGAAATGATGTTGCTTCCGAAGAGGTAAATGCTGGGAAATTGAAATAGAAGCGTTGGTAAGACATGTGTCCCCATGAGAAAGAAAATATAGGGCATGATGATGGCCTACACAAAATATGATTTTGTGATGATCATACGGGAAACCCCACTCATGGACAGGAACAGGGATAAAAAAAAATGTTACCTAGAAACAATTGGAATGTACATAGCATTAGTGAATGTTCTTAATTGGAAACCTGACGCGAATGCAATTAGGCGAGATGTAAGGATTGTAGATGGGATATACATTACCTAATACTTTATCGAAACCGTAGAAAATCTTATTAAGATCCTATGAAATGTGGAAACTAATAAGAAAGCATGGGAATAGGAATCATGAATAATTTGGAGAAGAAATCACTGAGACATGGTCAGTAATCGGTTAACAAATCTGAAATGAACAAATAGTGAGTCAAAAGTGAATTTGGGAGTTACATTCGTAGCAAAGACTCAAGCATAAGAGTCAGAAAAGGGTATTGAGAGTGACGTAACGTATCCAACTACGTAAGTGAGTAAGTAAATTTGTAAATTCGAGGTGACATTAGGTCCATGCGAGAATTAAAGAGATAAATTATAGGCATAAGGAAATTTTGGGTAAGATCACAATACCCCATTTTGAAGATTAACGTGATTTCAGTTACATGATATCAATTAGTGACTATGATCATAGACCATGTTCTGAATGTGCTTTAGAAAAGTAAGATGAGATTTTGACTAATTGTGATATAATATGTAAGCCGTTTCAGTGATGCGATCCCAACAAATTTTTGAGGAATTTATAACCTCCGTGTTGATGATACCGTTTCGATTTGGAGATTTTGCAGTGTATCTATCAAGTTTCCTATTAGAGATTTCGATACGATCTATTGCAATACTATAAAGTGATTCATGTACTGAGGGACAATTTTTATCTCGGGCTAGTATTTGGTTTGAAAACGTGGAGACACCGATGAGAATAATATCATTTTTCATTTGGGATTGGAGATTTCCATACAATGATGTTTTATAGCAGAGATTAGAAGTATAAGAAGATGATTCTATATGCATTGAGACGACTAGAGTCCCATGCGCTGATTATTGAATACATGGTGTAAAACTTGTTACAGTAGCAATTACTTCGATAGTTGGAGACATTATATGTGCAGGGAAATTCACTATACAGACCATTAACGTGGAAAGAATTGTGGAGTTTGAAAGAACTGAATATTTGATTGAGACAATGAATAGGGGTACAGAAAGATGTTGATTAAGCAAATGAGTACTTTCCGTAAAGCTAGTGTTGTACATCGGCACATTGTATAGAAAATCTGACAATGGTATAAAACAAATTGTGATATTGAGGTCACCAATACGAATGCATTAAAGAGCATAGAAGGTTGCATTGAATTTTGGGTAAACCAAAGTACTTTTAAAAGTTGAATTTAGCTTAGTCTCACATGAAAAGTTGAACAAGACCCCAAATTGGCGATTCATAAAATTTTGGCTCTCCCTGTGCAGCTGACAATGAATTCGGATTCTAAGGATTAAATACAGAAATGTGACCGTGTGATTAAAATACAAAGGATATTGCCTTGACTAAAATAGTCAAGAACCGTATTAAATCGAAAGTATTAATGGGTGGAAAAAAAGGGGGGTCGAATTAAAAAGGGGTGAAAATGTGATTAGTTATTGAATTGAAATTAGTTATGTATTATGGAACTGACAAAGCCTAAATCGAGGAGTTAGAACTTGTAAATTTTATTGGGGAATTAGAAATATATCCAATTTGCGAGTAAACGATATTTATAAATGGGGATTGAGCACTGTTAACATAAGGGAAAATCGAAGCTCTATGGTCTAGTTAGAGTACACCAAAAGAGCAACTGTTGATAAAGAATGTAGAACTGAGTAATTAAACGTTCGGGTTGCCAGTAATTCTAACTGTTGGAGACAAATGTATGGATTGTATTTTGGAAGTCTTAGGAACATGGGATTGATTTATAATGTAAGTGACTACAGATGCAATAAGCGCTATTTTGGTGACACCATTAAAATTCTCTATGAGGCATTAGACGACAAAAAGAGTCATTCACCATTATATTGCAATAGAGGGACCCTAAAGAAATGATCACTGTTAGCGAGTGAAATGAATATGGAATCAAAATGAAGTGGCTTTTGAAAGATAAATGAATTTTGGTGAATCACGTCAAAATACCGATTATAGTGAGACAAATTATGAAACTCACTAAGGAACTAATTGAAGAAAGTGTGATATCTAACTAAGGGGTTGAGAGACCTATCGAATTTATCAAATATGGTTTGTGATGAGTGGAAAAGTGATATAAGAAACGGAGAATATGAGACGATAGTTCCCCGTCCGTTTCCTTAACTAAACATTAATTTCGAGGACGAAATTTTTATTAGGAGGGGGGATTTGTAACATCCCACCACAATGGGAAGGGTAAAACAGTAATTTGGAAAGGGCCGAGAGTGTTTAGTATTGTGTTGACATATTTATGCATATCATTGCATGTGAATAGTGAAA
>JAOQMK010249917.1:0-10156 GCA_027564415.1 Erythroxylum macrophyllum
TACGAATTTTAAATTTACTTAAATAATTTATTAATTATTATAACAGAGAATTGATAAAAACAAATTCATTAACTATAGAAAATTTTACTGTACACGAATGATTATCTAAATCATTTTTAAAATAAATGATTCAATTTATAAAATTACGATAATATCATGCTGGATATACTGGAGAGATAAAACTAAGAGAGTATCATTTAATTGACTAATTGTACTTATTGGTAAGATTGTCAATAGTTTGGATCCAATCATCTGCATGTACAAACATTATATTTAGTAATATAATATTAAAATAAAAAGAATATTTAGTATGTAATATTAAATAAAAAAAATTAAAAATACCTTCATCTGCATATATTTGATCAAAATAGCCTTCAATTGGTCAATTA
Organism: Erythroxylum macrophyllum; assembly: GCA_027564415.1. Lineage (NCBI taxonomy): Eukaryota > Viridiplantae > Streptophyta > Magnoliopsida > Malpighiales > Erythroxylaceae > Erythroxylum > Erythroxylum macrophyllum. The sequence continues at coordinate 390 of JAOQMK010249917.1, forward strand.
ATATCACTAGTCTCCTTCGCCTTAATACTTGTGTCTGTAGAAAAATTAAAAAAAAACACAATATTCGGTAAGATAATATAAAGATAGATAAAATAAATATATTAAAAAGAAAAGAATTTACCATTAATATCTTCATTATTTAACCAACTTTGAGCACACATAAGGGCTTTCACAGTGCGATAATGAAGTCAACCACGATGAGGAGTAATGACCCGACCACTAGTACTAAATGTAGATTCTGAAGCAACTGTGGATGATGGAATAGCTAACAAGTGTGCAATGTTTTGCAAGATCGGATAATTCTGTGTAGACGTCTTCCACCATGACAATATATCGAACGAACCATCTTCAGTTTCAGGAACACAATTTACGGAAAATATTTATCTAACTCCATTCTATTGTAAGAAATCCTAGCCCTTTTCTCTTTCAAAAAATTTGAAAGAGAATTTGTCAATAATGAGTTAGAAGAAAATGTCAAGCTTGAAATTGAAGTCTGAGTTGAACTGCCTGCATCCTGATCATGAGTTTGTTGTATTCTGACTTCATAATCATGAAACAATTGATACCATAATTGTTTTATGGTATGTAGACGCTCTTAAGCTTCACCACTGTACAATGCATTATAAATATATTCAACCCCGGTCATCTTGTATCTTGGGTGCAACATATATAATACTGCAACAATATCTCCAACCTTAGACCAATAAGAATTAAACTTCTCTGCCATCTGCTCCGCCATAGTCCGAATCACTGCATTGGAGTTAAACATCCACAATGATAAAACATGCTTTATGTTGGACATAGTGTTAAAGATACAGTGTGAAGTTAGATATTTTGTTCTTTAGAATAATTCAGTCCAATTATTGAATAATTTTAACTTCAAACAAAGTTCTTTAGCCAAGTCCCATTAATCCTCTAATGGTACACAGGTATACTGAGAATCCTTTTTGGCTAGTCTAATAAACAACAGAGCATATGGGATTATCGACTCCAACATCTTAAATGTTAAGTTCCATTTGGTAGGACAATCCAAAACCAACTTCTTTGAATTTGAAACGCATAAAATTTGTGCACCATCTTCAAAAGTTTCAACTCTTTTAGGAGTTGCACTCCAATATAAAACACTATTCCGATTACACTCTATTGCTTCCTTTATCGTCTCTAACCCATCCTTCACAATCAAGTTAAGAATATGCACAAAACAACACATATGAAATAACTTACCTCAAACCAATAAGCTCCCAACCCGCATCTTACCCTTCAACTTCGGAATCATAGCATCATTTATGATACAATTATCGACTATGAGGGAGGATACTTTGTTATCGATGTTCAAATCCATCAAACAATCTTTCAACACGTTTGCCAATTTTTCACTTGTATACAGTGTTGGCACATAAATGAACCTATCATGAAAAAGCATACCAACATGAATCATAAATTCATAAAATAATGAAAAAAGTAAATGATAACAATATTAAAGAATATAAATTACCTCACAAGTCTATTGCATAACTTCCAATCATTATCAATATAATGTGCTGTCACCGCCATGTAACCCTTCTTTTGGTTATCAGCTGTCCACATGTCCGTTATTATGGTAATTCATCCTTGAACACTCGACAATGCTCTTACTGTTTCTCTCTTCTTTTCCTCATAACTTTTGAAAGCATCATTCCTCAACGTATTCCAACTTGGAACCTTGAAAGTCGGTTGGAATGAATTAAGAAATATTCTGAACCTTGTACTTTCAACCATAGACAATGGTTGTTCATCTCCAATAATCGTATTAGCCATCAAAATTCTTGATCTATGGTTGTCAAAAGTTGTTACGATCATTTCATTCTTTCCTTTCATAAGGTTAGGGGTCAAAAATGTTTGACCTCATAAAATCATCTTCTTTTTAGTGCATGATTCCATATGTCTCTTTAAATGAGACGTTCCACCTTTCAAACTACTGGAATACATCTTTTGACAATAATTGCGTTATGGTTTTTCAATTCCGTCGGTCAATATAGTCCTCTTAAAGTGATTCCAAACTTCACTTTTATGTTGACTAACTTAAGTTCTAATTGAACTTCTATCATAACTTAGTGTCAGAAAAGAAGTTTCCACTTATACCTCCGGTATTGGATTAGATCTCTCAACTGAAGGAATATGCTCATCCATCTGACAAAAAACATATAATACTTGAGGTTAGAAAAAGTTCAAGAAAATCAAAGAATATCCAAACTTTGAATATGCTAGAGTTTCAGAATTTGCATGTTAACACAAAAGAACAAAGAAAACAACACTAGTTGACAACAGATAACTCCTATTCAATGTATATTTATAGATAGCCTCCAAGGTAGCTCAAAATCTAGCAAAAGCAGGGGTCTAAAACCCAATAACGTGGAAGAAGCTATATCTATTCTTAGTTCAAAATTCATCTTCCTCTTATTTCCAAAAGTTTTCTTATCATTCCTGTTTGTAAGCAAAATCACAGACAAGCAATGTATAATGAGAACTCTCTGTGTGTGTAGTGTTTCTAATATATATACATATATTTAATGATGTTTTAACTATTATGTAATCTATTTTTTCTTCTCATGCTTGTAATGCAGTCTACAAGTTTCTTGATCAAAAGTATTGAAAAAGTCCAAACTATTTAAAGGAGTCTTACAAAAGATTTCATGTATGCTACTTCTTATTTAGTTTCACTTTTCTTTTCCTTTCTGACATCTTATGTAATTTGACACTTTACACCTAAGAGTTAGAGAAATTGAGAAATATACTAGAAATGGAGTTCAATTACATACTTTTAACTCTTACGTACATATATATATACCCTTTAGATGCTCAAACTTTTCTAACTTGTTCGTTCAACCTACAGAGAAACTATGAAATGGGCATAAGATATGTTGTTACAATAGTAGATTTCTACTGAGGACAAGTTGAGAGAATCACAATATTATTTTCATCTAAGGTCACACTTAAAGAATATGCAATATTCTTCTCATTTATGTATTCCTCTTTATCATCAAAATGACATGAAGCAAACTTATTACCGTTCTAGGCCTTATAAGAAACAAAGAAGCATGAAAATTTCTCAAAATCATTATAGGTCATATTTTCATAAAAAAGCATGTCAGTATGCTAACTCATTTGTTAGTCCTCGATACCACAAAAGAAGAGCTTCTAGTTTCCTACATATAAAAAAAGGATCATTATATCACATAAGAAGACCTAGAAATGCATATGTGATACATTATTATATGTCAGACTAATGTAATTCATATATTTTCAATTCATCTTATATAAGATATGACTTTTATAGTGATTATGGACATATCCATAGAAATTACTCTTTAAAAAATGTTTATTAATTAAAGCCAAAAATATAAGTTAAAAAAGGTTTAAGTACTAATCCTTAAGGACTCAAGTTTGTGAGGGTACTTATATTAGGGAGCTAAGGAGTCTTAGATTCTGAAAAGAGTGGAAGCAAAGTTTTAATTATAAATCCAGGATGAATGGTTTGGGTGAGAAGTATAACTCAAAAACTTTTAAAGAAGAGCTTATTAGGAGGCAGCACAATATTCTAATCCTAATTATATTTAGGATTACATTACTTACTTTAAGTTGATGGCCTTAGTGTATATATAATTCTATGTTGAGATTGTTTATTAAATGTTAAATTCATAATTTGATTAAGTAACTTTTATGCAAATCGTGACTTTGTGAATACTTAAAAAACCAAATTTATTAAGTGAAATACTTTGATTTGACTTGTGTGACCTTACGAGAAATTAAACCTTCATGTAGAATTTTTGTTTTCAATGTCGATTCCTTCTTTGATTTTGGATCTTTAAAGCTTAAATATCATCCTTTTGAGATTACATGTAAGATGTGTATAAGCATTAAAATGATAAATGCACTTAGGATTGAATTTGAGTCAAATTGTCCACCTTTTAAACATTAATCTACTAGTAAACCCCTTTGAGGTTAATTTAAAATTGTTTTTCTTTATAACCCTTTTCCAAAGAACTTTAAACTTAAAAGAAAACTAAGTAATTACTTTTAATTCATGATCAATAGAGCTTTTGCTATAATTTAATGTAATTGTTGACTATGGTATTTAGAAAATTCAAGTTTTAAGGAGATAGTGATATTTTTGAAAAAGGTAATATAAACAAAAAATCATGCTAATTAAAAAGAATTAGAATTATTATATAAAAATGTAATTAATTTTTAGAAAAAAAAGCCAAATTTTGTTGAAAATCAATTTACATGGATTCTTGTACTTGAAAAGAATGAATGAGGAGGAGGATTTTTGCAAGATATGATAAATTGGTTAAGATTTTTATTGATAACCCCATTTGGGCGAAAGATGAAAAGGAACAATTGTGTGAAGACTTCCAGAAGTCAACTAGATTGTTTAAGGAATTCCTTAGTATGAGAATTAGTTAGAAAGTTTAGCACTGGAAAATCCAAACAATTGGTATATAATAAACCTGTGCTTAAAAAAATAGTGCATGGAAGCAGTTAGTTAGGACATTGTAGTTAGAAGTTAAGAAATTATAAGAAAACTACTTAAGGCTATTGAAAGTAGTATAATAGTGTATGGTAACCAGAATATCGTCATAATGGAAAGTGAGTTAGAAGTTGAACAGTTACACAAAAACTACTTTGAGTTAGTTAAAGTTGAGAGGATTGTAAATTTAAAAGCATCACAAGACAAAGAACCTATACAAAGACAGGATAGTAAAAGCAATAAAAAAACCAAACTTTATCATTATCTCAAATTCTCTTTGTATTATGCACTTCTCTTTTGCCTACATCAAATTATCTCTTTACTACTAATCTTATTTCAACACTCTTTAACTTTTTAGTAGCCAAAAATTTTATTCTCTAAGTTTTCTAAAGCCCACCTATATCATTAATAAGAAGTTATGCGTAAAATTGGGAGAATTTCTTTTTCGCACGCTAGAATTTCAGGTTGATGGTGTAAGCGACCAACAATTTGGCATGCCTAGTAGGACACAATGTTGTGTATAAGGAATGGAAAAGAAATTGATATACCTCCAATTTTAGAGGAAGAGGTCCCTACTACTGTATAGAATTAAGGTTTTGTATCCTAAATGATTGAAATTCTTTAGAAGGCAACACCACCTTCAATTAAGTCTCCAATTGGCAAGAGTTTGAAATTGCTATAACTATCATGAAATGATGTTGTTCATACAAATGAGATTCCATAATTGAAATCCAACTTAACCTTAATGATTGAAGTAATCACAAGGCTGATTGAGAAGTGGAAAAACATTTATTACTCTGGTACAGGTTGCTAGGCATAATTCTCCCTCTATAATAAGACAGATCTGTGAAGGGCTCAGGGGACATACTACACCAAATGCAATGGAAGTTGGTGAATGTAGCTGTCCTCCAGTTTCTTCCTCTATGAAAAAAAATACATATTCTTCCTCATAAAAGAGAGAATATTCGTAGTACATCTATGCATCTTAATTCTAAAATTGACTGACAGGTTGTCAAGCCTCAAACTCCTGACATACATGGATTTGTCTTTTAATATGAATCTAATGGACCAAATTATGGCTTATAGGGAAACCTTTTAGTTGTAAATTGTAATTATGTTATTGCTCCTCTATAAATTAGACTTTAAATTGATATGGAAGCTGTTAGAGAAGCTTTTTAAAAACAATATAGACTTGGCTTGAAACATGTTGGGTCAAAATTCCACAAGCCTTATCCGGAGCATATTAGCTACAAAAATTCTCATCCCCATGGTTATAGAATTCCTGAATTCAATTTGTTTTCTGGTGAAGATTGCCAATCAACCATTGAGCATATTGTTATCTTCACCATTCAGAGTGGCGAATTGGCAAATTATGAAAATTTAATTATTTTAAAATCAAATTGTTCCCAAATTCATTAACAAGCTTAAATTTCTCTGGTTATGCTTTGTTGCTTAGGAATTTTTTCCTTTTATACTTAGTTTTTTTGGACTAAACCTGAAGTTAGTATAACTGAATTGTCCAAAGTTGCTCATAAAAGTGGCAAGAATGTAGACCTGTTCATCTTTCAATTCAAGAAGATAAGAATTCGATGACAAATTGCACCCCCAGAGACCTAATATATGAAGTTAGCTCCAAGAGGCCTCGTTATTAAACTTCAAAAAAAATTTAAGGGGAATTTCGTGATTTTTATGAATTTGCAGTAAAAGTATTTGAATATGAAAAAGTTATTAAGGAAGAAGGTCATCAAAATAAGAGTTCAGTTGGTACTTATTTTATAGAAACAAGTTTATATGATTCAACGATGGCTAAAGTTAACATCCCTAGGACCTGTTTTCATCTTGCTTTAGATCAAAAATCTCTAAAATTCAAAAGAAAAATACAAACACTAACTACTTATATTCAATACACTATTTGCACCTCTAAAATAGAGGAAATATTTGATTTTTTGTTACAAGAGAAATTCATTGCTTTACTGTTAAATCATATAATTCCCACAAATGAAAAAAAAATAAAAGGGATAGACTACTGTAAGTACCACAATACAAGGAGTCACCCAACGAATTCTTGTTGGAGATTTAAGAATGTTATTCAATATTGAATCAACAAGGGAATTTTGTTGTTCGCTAAAGCTGATCAAACCTTATTGATAGATGAAGATTCATTCCCACATATTACAACTGTCAATGCTACTAAGTTTGATTTATGACTTTTTTTGGATGTCAAGAGGAACCTAACAAATAGGCTCTCGCAAAGAGAAGTTGCAATAATAGTTGACGTCAAATTTCAAATGCAGTAGATTATGGAGAATTTTGAAGAGCTATAAGGGTTTGAGAATGTAGAGCTAGTTTTTGAGAGGAAGAACACCATGTATTTGGTTTGTTTAACCAAACATACATAAGGGCAATTCTTAATAGCCTAAGTAAAATTTGGCCCATTTGACCCAAAGATGAAAAGGTCTAGTTGTGTGAAGATTTTCAGAAGTCAACTAGAATGTCTAGGGAGTCCAGACAATTAACACATAACTAACATATGCTTTAAAAATAATAATATATGGAGGTAGTTAGTTAGAACGTGGTAGTTAGAAGTTAAGCAGTTACAGAAAAATTGTTTAAAGCTTTTGAAGTTGGGAGAATAGTGTGTAGTACGCAAAACATGGTCATAGTGGAAAGTAGGTTAGAAGTTGAGTAGTTACAGGAAAACTTTTTGAGGCAGTTAAAGTTGAGAGGATTATATAAATTCACTAGCTTCATAACATAAAGAACATACACACAGATGAGAAAAGAGGACAAACAACAAAAACAATAAGAAAACTACTAAACCTTGTCATTATCTCAAATTCTCTTTGTATTATGTACTTTTCTTTTTTCTAAATCAAATTGTCTCTTTAGTTCAAATATTATTTAAATGGTTTTTAGTATTTTTGTAGCTTAAAATTTTATTCTCTAAGTTTTCCAAACCCCACCTATATCATCGATAAGCATTCAGATACCAAATTGGGATAATTCCTTTACAACATGCTCAAATTCCAAGTTGATAGTATAAACAACCAATAATTTTAATCAATTTCTTAATTTATTTTCTCTGTTAATTATGAAAGTTTGTTCAAAGTCTATTTGATTTTTGGCTTATATATCTATTTAAGTAGTGGATATTATATGTTTTTCAAAGTTGTAGTAAGTTCAATTTCATAAGAAGATGATGGGAGTACTTTACTAAAAATTTCAAACACTTATGTGAATAAATGATATCTTGTGGGGGTATGTCACATTGAAGTGTTTGAACTTAATAGAGGTAAAATAGTATTTATATTGTCTTGTTTATATTTTGATATGCTTAAGAAGTATTATGTGTTTAAGTTTTACAATTCAATTGGGAATTAGGCTTGTAAATTATAAAGTTCACTAATGAGTTTAGGCTAATGTTTATCGGTGTCATTTAAGTAAAATCTTAGGAGATTATAACTTCTTCAATAGTGATACCTAGGGATTTAAAAGTTTATGGTATATGCTAAATACTATTGTACACCCAGGTCAGCAGCTTGGTTTTATATGTTGTTAATTGCTTGAGGATAAGCTATGAGTTATGTGTGGAAGAATTTGATAAGTCTATGTTTTACATGTTAATTTGAGGTTAAATTACTTGGTATTTTACAATTTTACAGCATGTATTATATGAATTATATGATATTTTGTTATGTTTAGTTCAATGTCTTCTAGGTAATGATTTTAAGAAGATAACTTGAATTTGAGTGTAACTTTCTTCACTTATGTCCAAAGAGGAGATTTTAGATTCATTTAAAAGATAAGAAGACATAAAATAACCTTATAGAAGACATGAGAGGTCAACTCTAGTATAAAGATGTCAAATAGTGAAAAAGATGGTGGAAAAGTGCATAATAAACGTAGAACATGCCAAAATGGCATAACTTGTCTTTTGTGAGGTTTAGAGGAGTGAGAAATGGAATAAGATCAATGTTGGTTATAACTTGGTTTTAGGTGACAGTTATATATTATCTTGTGATGTATAGAAGTTTTAGTATAAAACTGGTGTTGAAGTTGATGTTGGTATGACATCAATTCTCATAAATTTCCAAAGACGCATTAAATCACAACTTCAATCATTCTAGGACTATATTTTGTAACTTTATCTATAAATATTATCATGATGGTTTTTTTCATAGAACTTTGAAGATGATGACAACATCATTTGTCACTAAGTTATTTGTCTTAGGATTCTTTGCATCAAGGAAAGATTTAGAGTAAGATTAAAGGAGCTAGTGACACTACTTATGGTTAGTCCTTTATATTCTTTCTTTTGTATTAAAATTGTCCTTTTTTAGTTTTGTTTTCGTTATGTTCAATAGTTAAAATCTTTTAGGGTTTAGGATGTAGCTTGAGATGGATTATTAAATTATTAATGCATAATTTGATTATTTATTAGTTGAATATATTCTTTTTATTCTTAATCTTAAATTTATACATAATCATCATCGACTGAATCTTATGGATTATATATGGATTAAGAAGTAAACTATGATTTATGCGTTAGGAGAATAAATATTTAAGCACAAGAGAATAAAAGTATCTTAGTAGTCAATAACTAAATAAATTAACTATGCTTGATGTGTTTGATTATGATGAATTGCGCGTTGAGGTATGGTAGTTACCTAATTGAAAGTACCTTTGTGCTTTGAGAAAGGACATATATACTTTTGGTTAATTATTATTTCAACCATGATAATGAATCTTGCGTAATAGTTGGAATTCCACTTAAACAAACTCCAAAATTCTAATGATGTCTTCTTGAGTCCTTTGCACCAACTTAATTGTTTGATTTTTTTAATTTAGCAAATTGATTCTTTTTCATTAAATATTTTTTTAGTTTTATTGATTTAACTACGATTGATACATATAGTAATATAGTTCATGTAAGATCAGAACTCTGAATTTAATCAAGTTTTAATAACTTGTTAAAATTCACTTTATACACTTACAAATAAATTTAGTAGTTCATTCCTCTTCACCCATTAAAAGGATATATTGAATTTTCTATTAGAATCCAAGGAATTGACATAGACCAAGAATTATTTGATTAAACTACTATAAACCAGTTTTGTCAGGCTTTTACTATTCTCTATTATCATTATCATCATCATCATCATCATCATCATCATCATTATTATTATTATTATTATTATTATTATTATTAGTTAATAATTATCTGTTATAAAAAGGAAAAGGATCTAACATTTTTATA
>JAOQMK010249977.1:0-10149 GCA_027564415.1 Erythroxylum macrophyllum
AATTTTGCAAACTAAACTCAAGAATATACTAATTCCAAATTCTGAAATTAACACAAGTAATCCAAGCAGCAGTACTCAAAAGTTCTTCAAACAACAATCAAATAATATAGGATATCTAGCAACAACGTCAACAGCAAATCATGATTAAACTAATAGCTAATTGTCAAACCAGGGTCATGTATTTGCAGCACACAATGAAGCTTCACTAACGACTACACAATTAGAGAATCAGAGAAATCAACGCAGCTGCTCCACCCCAAAAGCTCACGCACGGTCCCTCACAAAAAGCAACTTCCAGAGACGGCGCAACACCCACCAAAGCTGAACCTATATGCAGCAGCCACTCCAAAAGAAACGTTCACTACAGCCCAACAAAAACAAAACGAAAAACATCAGAAAGCAACAAATCCAGATCTGAAACTTTTCACTCAAAAGTCCAGTAACAGCTTCAGCCCTCTTTATACTGCAAACATCAATTAACCAGAAATCACCCAGCAACTGCTTCGACTATGCTTCATCCATGAACAACGTGCTGGTGATAAAGTTAGCTTGAATATACTGTTTTTCACGCAAAACCTAGCAGCCAAGAAAAACGTCAAAACAGAATAATCATAATAAACAGCACAATATTCCACGTCACCAAGAACCAACACTTCAGTCTCCCTTCTTCACGCAATCTGCCCAATTTACTTTTTAAAAAGAGACCTTTTTAAATAAGGATAATATTAGAGATAAAAACAACCACCGTGAATTATGGTAAGTCAAAACCCAAACATCATCTACTACCAAAGGAGGGGAAACTTCAATAGTTATTAAGAAAATTTTCATGTCCAATTTAAATGCCAAAAATAAAACTATGAAATATTTAAAAAATAAATCCTAACAATAAGAATTAAGGATTCACTCATCTTTTTTCTTAAATGTTAATTTGACAATGTCAAACATGGGTTATTGAGATTGGGACAGTATGATGTGCCCTACCCATGTTCAGCGCAATTAACTTCTGGCCCCCTTCTTCTTTCATGTTGTTATGACGCAATTAAGTTAACTAATTTGTATATAATATATGTTAACTTAAAATTTCTAATTTTTATCTAATTGAACTCTGTCATTTGATACATAAAGGTAAATATGGTTATATATCTAATATCTAAATTAATTAGATTAGAAAGTTTTTTCAAAAAATTTATTTGATGATGGGAATAAATCTTTATTAATTTATTATATATGTTTTTGGTTAAAAGAAACATATTTTTTATATTGCATTCATTTTTTAAAAATTTCTTATATTTTATAAATTATATAAAATATCTTGCGACAACAAAGATATTAAAAAAAATTCATTTCATTTTTAGGAAATTATATTAATATAAATATCATAGGACTAATTATTAAATAAATTTATACGATTATCTTATAATAATTTTAATAACACACTGTGATAAAATAAATAAATTAAAATTTAATAAACAATCATATTATATATTTTAAATATCACAATTATTTTCAAATGTCATAATTTTTTTTTATATTTTAACATACTTTTTAAATAAAAAAAGGAGGGTGACCATGTATAAAGGGCATTGTTTAAGTGCCGGCTCCGTACGTTTTTGCAAGCGAAGGACCACGAAGTGAGTCGTCGCCGCGTGATGTCTGGGAGGCCTTTTCAACTCTGGTCCTCACTCCTCAGTCATTGGACAAGACGTGTCGTACTAATTAATGATGTTATTCATTATAAAATTATAAGTTTATAAAAAGTTATAAACGAAAATAAGGCTTATAATCTCAGAAAATTTTATGACGGGATCTCTAATTAACTTCGCTTTTGCTATCTTACGCGAGGATTTTTGTAACGGAATCAAATTAAACGAGAAAAATTTTATATTATATCTTATTTGATCCAAAGATATTTATATTTTACTATATCCAACCTCAGAAGTCAGAACTATTAGAAAATGGATCTAAAATAGCTTGAACATCCGTTAAACAATTACACTCCACAATGATATTTGTGGATTTCATTATCTAGAAGTCGCAAGATATTTGTGAATTTATCAAATATAATTTTTTCATCATCGCCTTGATGACTCTCAATCTGAAGTCCTGCACTAAAATGAGATCTAAAAAGATATGATAATAAACAATCTTATTAAATGCGATCTTTGTAAAATATAAATTTCTTTAGATCAAATATTTTTAGTTTTAAATATGAATTCGATTGAAGCCTATCGTGGAATTTTATGAGTTAAAGTGAACACTCCATATATTTGAAGTAACTACGATATCTTTCTTTCTATCCTCGAAAGAAACAGTAAAAAAAACAGTTTTGATGCACATTCATATCATTAAGGAGTGAGGACCACTTTTAGTTCCTTTGTGTGCTGCGTGCGTGGGCTGTACATATACAAGCAGCTTATAATCCATCTATTTAGCTTCTCTCATCTCATCAACGTCAAAAGAGGTACATCCATACACACAAGTCATACGCAAAACTGGGAAAGATCAACAATCCAACTGATGCCTTTAAATTCTTCAAGCCTACTGGTTGCCAAAGCCCCACACTTCTTGGGACATCCCACAACATATGCCAAACCCAACTCTGCTACCGCTTTCTCATCCTTTCTCCCTTTTCTCAACAAAAACTGTTAGAATTATATATGCTTTTGTTCGTTTTCTGTTAGTTATCAATTCAGTTCATCTTTCACGTGTATAAATACTCTTCATTTGAATGAAATAAGACAGACTTTGATTCTCTCTCAATCTGATTTTCTGATATGGTATCAAAGCGAAAGTTTCCGCTTCTCTGAGTTTTCTGGGTTTGTTATACAACTTCCAGATTTTCTTGTTGTTTCATTCTTGACGTTCAAGAAACGTTTTCGTTTCTTTCTCTGTTTTTCTTTCATCCCTTTCTGTACAATCATCGTGTTACTATGACCAGACCAGAGGATAACCCATCCAGTCCATATTTTCTTCATGTTAATGAGAATCCGACGTTGGTTCTCGTCTCTTCAGTTCTCACAGGACCCAATTACCACCAATGGCAACGAGCCATGAGAATGGCTTTACTTTCCAAGAATAAACTTAGTTTTGTTGATGGCTCTATTCTACAGCCTCTACGCACTGATCCGCTGTTCGGCCCTTGGGAGAGATGTAATAATCTAGTTATCTCCTGGCTCATTCACTCTGTTTCTCCCTCCATCGCGCAATCAATCATCTGGTTAGATTCAGCTTATGATATATGGACTGATCTCAAGGCAAGATTTGCTCAAAGCAACTCTTTCCGGATCTGTGTGATCTTCAACTGGAAATTTATACGTGTCAACAAGGTAGTTTGTCCGTTCATGAATATTTTACTAAACTCAAAATCTTGTGGGATGAGTTACAAATCTTGCGGCCTCTCCCGTCTTGCTCCTGTACGCCTCAGTGCTCTTGTGGGCTGTCCAAGAATATTAGAGATTTTCATGAGCATGATCAAGTCATGGTTTTCATTAAAGGTTTAACTGAGTCATACTCGACTGTGAAGTCCCAAATCTTGTTAATGGATCCTTGACCTTCTTTGAATAAAGCATTTTCTTTGGTTCTTCAGCAAGAACGTCCTTTAGTTTCGCAAGAACGTTCTTTGGTTCCTGATATTAATACTTTAGCTGTTAAAGGAGTTAATGGTGCTGGACCTAAAAAGCACTTCAACAGTTCGGTACCGCCAGTTTGTATACACTGTGGAAAGGAAGGGCACACCATTGACAGATGTTACAAGAAACACGGTTATCCCCCGAATATGAAGTCTTCCAAGAAATTTACTACTCGCCCTTATGCTAATGCTGTTGATGTTGACTCTCCTACTCAAGTTGCAGATCATCACCCTTCTGTCACTACAGAGGAATCAGGTTCCAGTTTTCAGTTTACTAAAGATCAATATGATCAAATATTGCAATTGCTTCAGGGTCTTTCTACCTCTCATAATGTGAATTCCGTAACCTTACCGCATACCATTCAGCCAGCTTCTACTTCCGGTTTGTTTTCTTCACATGATGCGTTAATTTCTCCTATCTCTTTAAATATTTCTTCTGTTCATACTCTTCAGAGCAACGAATGGATTGTTGATACCGGGGCTACCGATCATATCGCATGTTCTTTATCCTTTTTCCACTCTTTTAAATCAGTTTCTAATGTTTATGTTACTCTTCCTAACAAATGCAAAGTACGAGTTACTCATGTGGGTACTGTTCATTTAAATAGTACTCTGCATCTTTTTAATGTTTTATGCGTCCCTGACTTTCATTTTAACCTCATTTCTATTAGTAAGTTGGTCCGTGATCTCTCTTGTTGTTTAATTGTTTCACCTTCTCATTGTGTTATTCAGAGTATCCAGCCATGGAGGATGATTGGGGTTGCTAAGCATTCTCATGGATTGTACAGATTCAATTCCAGTGCAATTTTGCCTGCTTCGCCTGTCGTTGTTGCTAACTCTGTTGTTTGTAATAAAGAAACTACTTTACTTTGGCATGCTAGACTAGGTCATCTTCCTTTTTCTCGTTTACGTTCAATCATCCCTTCTTCTCTTTCTCTTCATGACCCCTGTGATGTTTGTCACATGTCCAGGCAAAAACGCTTGCCTTTTCCAATCAGTACTTCTGTTAGCACTGCTGTATTTGATCTGATACATGTTGATATTTGGGGGGACAATTATGCTCCCACTTTTAAAGGCCATCGATATTTTCTTACTCTTGTTGATGATTTTAGTAGATTTACTTGGGTATTTTTAATGCACCACAAATCAGAAGCTAGGACAATTATGATCAATTGTCTCTTATGTTTCTACTCAATTCCATTCCACTGTTAAATGTATCAGAAGTGATAATGGCCAAGAGTTCAATGTTCCAAATTTTTTTAACTCCAAAGGTATTATTCATCAACGATCTTGCGTTAACACTCCTCAGCAGAACAGTATTGTGGAACGCAAACATCAACATCTTCTCAATGTTGCACGGGCTTTGCGTTTTCATGCCAAATTACCTATTTCCTTTTGGGGCGAGTGTGTATTGCATGCTATCTACTTAATTAATCGTATTCCAACCCCTGTTCTGCATAACTCCTCACCTTTTGAAGCATTATACTCTAAACCACCTACTTACACTAATTTACGTGTTTTTGGCTGTCTTACTTTTGCCTCCAATCATGCTAACGTTCGCCATAAATTTGATTCTCGTAGTGTCAAATCTGTTTTTTGTGGATTTTCTCCTGGTGTTAAGGGTTACAAACTTTATGATCTTACTACTCACAAAATATTTATTTCACGGGATGTTTCCTTTTATGAGCACATCTTTCCTTTCTCCACACTAACCTCTAATATGCATAAATCTGATGGCTCTAACTCGTTTGGTTTAATTCTCCCTTCCACTTCGCTTCAGTCGACCTATGATCGCCTTCCTCCTGTTCCAGATGTCTCCGCACTACCAGTTTCAGATATCTCTGTTCCTCCTTCTACTTCATCAGCGTCTGATGGCCCTTCATCCATACCTCCATCCGACATTCACTTTCACGATCCTGCTCCCGTTCGGCAACCACCGCATCCATCTTTGCGCTGAAGTACAAGACAGACGTCCCTGCCACAGTACCTAGCTGACTATCAGTGCAAGGCTCTTCGCCGCACTAGTCCTCATCACCTTTCTCATGTGTTTTCTTATTCTCGTCTTTCCCCTAAACATTGTGTTTTTGCAGCTGCTGTGGATCAGGATCATGAGCCTCATACCTATGAACAAGCTGTCCAGATTGCTGCTTGGAGACAAGCCATGCAGGCAGAACTCGATGCTCTTCAGCAGAATCGCACTTGGGAACTCGTTGACTTACCACCTGGGAAGCGAGCGATTGGCTGCAAGTGGGTTTTTCGTATTAAGCGAAAGGCTGACGGCTCTATCGAACGTTATAAGGCTCGAATTGTTGCTAAGGGTTATACCCAACGAGAAGGGGTTGATTTTCTGGACACTTTTAGTCCAGTTGCCAAGATGACGACAATCCGATTACTCCTTGCCTTAGCTGCGGTCAAAGGGTGGTATCTTCATCAACTGGACATCAATAACGCCTTCCTTCATGGTGATCTCGATGAAGAGGTATACATGCAACTTCCTCAGGGTTGTGCCGGTAATCGCCACCAAGTTTACCGCTTGGTTAAATCACTTTATGGTTTACGTCAAGCAAGTCGTCAATGGAACGCGAAACTGACTTCGGCCTTACTTCAATATGGATTCACACAAGCCGCCTCTGATCAGACGTTGTTCATTAAAAATGACAGTGATGGTTTCATGGCCCTTTTGGTGTATGTTGATGATATTGTTTTGGCCAGTGATTCTATGCAGGCGATCCATCGCATTAAACACCATCTACATGATGTCTTTACCATTAAAGATCTTGGTGAGCTTAAATATTTCCTTGGACTAGAAGTAGCCAGAACAACGGGAGGCATTAATATTTGTCAAAAGAAGTACACTCTTGATTTGCTCAGGGCTACTCAATTTCTGGAGTCTAAACCTGTCTCTACGCCTATTCTACCAGAAACCAAGCTCTCCAAAGATGAGGGTACACCATTGGAGGATGTTACCTCATTTCGTATGTTAGTTGGTAAACTTCAGTATCTGACTACGACCCGACCTGACATTTCTTTTGTTGTTCAGCAGTTGGCGCAATTTCTTGATTCTCCTACGTCGACTCACTTGGCTGCTGCACACAGGGTTCTTCGTTATTTAAAAGGTTCCATTGGGCAAGGCCTTTTCTTTCCTTCTGATAGTGCTCTTCAGCTCACAGCCTTCTCTGATTCTGATTGGGGTAATTGTTCGGACACACGACGCTCTCTTACAGGATATTGTGTATTTCTTGGTTCGTCCCTTATTTCTTGGAAAACCAAGAAACAAAACACTGTTAGTCGGAGTTCTTCAGAGGCTGAGTACCGCGCGCTGGCTACGACAACTTGCGAAGTGCAGTGGTTACATTATCTTCTTGGTGACCTACAATTGTCTCCTACTGTTCCAACGCCAATATTTTGTGACAACCAATCTGCTTTATATTTGGCCCATAACCCTGTTTTCCACGAACGTACTAAACATATTGACATCGATTGTCATGTAGTTCGGGAAAAGCTTCAATCTGGTGTCATCGTTTTACTTCCAGTTTCTTCCAAGAATCAACTTGCTGATTGCTTCACTAAAGGGCTTTCGTCATCAACATTTATTGATTCTTTTCGCAAACTGGGAGTACATAATCTATACTCTCCAGTTTGAGGGGGGTGTTAGAATTATATATGCTTTTGTTCGTTATCTGATAGTTATCAATTTAGTTCATCTTTCACGTGTATAAATACTCTTCATTTGAATGAAATAAGATAGACTTTGATTCTCTCTCAATCTGATTTTCTGATAACCAGAGAGAACCCAACACTCAACAATCAGAGACTAATTTATCCAACTCAAATTAAAATCAAAAGATCAAATGTGATTTATTATAATTAAGTAGGTTTAAACTCGTATTTAATAATTATTTTTGTCTGAACTTCCATAATCAATTTGTTCGGCATAGGCCAAGTTAATCAATCTTGTGTCAATACTATTTCGAACTGAATTCCAACTTTTAAAAGAAGACTTGAATACTATTTCGAATAAATGATTTGGTAAGTTCAAGTCAATGAAAAAACTTGAGGCTACTTCATAGATGAGTAATGGATGATTGAGTGAAAACCTACATCTAGGCTAAGGAAGAAAGTGGACAAAATTGTTTTACCAATCTTCAAACATCACTTGGACTGTTGCTTTCGTTCTATATAAAGGGTAACAATTAATGACGCTCAAGGTCAATGTAAAATAACCTAGTTTTACAAACTTATACCAAAACAATGTTATTTTATGAAAAAAAATTAACATCATTCAATTTTCAGCTCGTGGACAAAATTGTTTATATTTGTTATGCACTTATATGATGCATTCGTGTTATTGAAAATGTGCATGATTTGTGAAAAAAAACAAAATTTTGATAATTTTGAAGGAATGAGTAATTGAGTTTTGTAATCGAAAATTTTTGGAAATTTAGTATAAATGTTTTGAAAAGTGGAAAGATTTAAGAAATAAGTTTTTTTTTAAAATTTGCTAAATGGAAAATGTTTTAAGAAATGATTTTTGCTTATTTTTCATTTTATAAATATGTTATCTACGAGCTGTCAAGCTCACTCCCTTTCATCCCCATCTCCAGGTATTCAAGCAGGAGATCGGATGAAAGAATGTCAAGACGTTTCGTTCGATTTTTGCATAGTGTGTATTTTTGTGTAAAATTGAATTTTAGTATTGGATTTGTATATGGCTTGAAAATCCATTAATGTTTCTAAGCATTTTACTTCGTAATGTAAGTGAATTATGGAATTATGTAATGAATTTGAGATATAAATTTGTGTATGGTTATAATATATGAATGGGATTGATTAAATTATGGATTTGTAATTGGAATAGAATAGTGAATTATGGTTTTGGATATAAATTGTATATCGATTGTGTTTTGGATTTCAGACTGGAGGTCTGATGATGTTGATGATTAAGAATTATTTGAAGTGCTATGTAGATGATGGTGATAGGATTGTGTTTGTTTATGCTGGGTTTCCGAACGGGAGGTCCGATGATTTGAGTTTTGTTTAGGATTATAGAAGTGTGTTTAATCTATTTGCAGATTTTGGGTTTTTTCTTAAAATACAGCTGTTATGCTGCCGAAATTTTTATGGCAAAGAAAGAATAAGAATAAGAATAAGTTTTGTTAAAGATAAGATTGAGTTTAAGACGAATTATATGAATTGAGTGTTATATGAGGATGAAATTTCCAGTGGGGAAATTATATTGTTTTGATTTGTATTAGACTGAATAAAGTGAATAAAGAGAAAAGGAATGAATAGTATGAGAAAGAAAAAAAATTTATACCGGATTTCGGATTGGGTTAGTCTTAGGGTTTCCAACGTGACCCTTTTGTTTTTTCAAAAAGGTTCAAGTTCTCGGATGTCGGACATTTGTTTCGGTTTGATTAAACCATTTGTTTGTTTCGTTTTCGATTTGCTTCCGATTAGTTTCGTTTCAAAATTCGTTCCTTCGATTTTCGCTTTCGATTTTATTTCTGCATTTTTGTTATCCGATTTTTCGATTCGATTCGTTTTGAGTCGATACTTTCGCTTTGTGTTTCGCTTATGTTTTTGCTTCCGCTTATGACTTCCGATCCGTTTCTTTGTTTCGCTTTGTGTCGTTTTTTGTTTTTCGGTTGGGGTCCGATTCCCGAGATCGGATCCCAATAACTCTGTTCTGACTGAGCCCTACGGGCCAGTACTCTGTATAAATGAGAGGCACTCAGTCACAACAATAAGAACAAATGTGAGTCCCATCTAAATGGCATAAGCATAATATAAATGTTTACGTGCACTGAATGTGAAATTGGAATTCTGTATGATGTGCGATATATGTGTTATGTGATTGGGTGAGTCATCGATGATGGTCATTCATTGAGTTTACAAAACTCACCCAAAATTTGCAACTATTTTTCAGGATAAGAAGAATACCCCGTTAGGCCAACGGAAGTATACTTACAGCATGCAAGTGAAGGATAGAGGTCGGGATCAGTTCGCGTCTGCATTGCATGTCTTTAATTTTGTACTAAATTGAATAATCCGCAACTTTTTGTATAAATTGTATTTCAAAATGCCTTAAGGGTTTTCTATTTGTGAAAGGGCCCAAATGGCCATATGGAAATTTTGTAAATTGCATTGTATGATTGAAAAGGCTTATGCCCTATTTGAGTATTGACTTACATATGTGTGTTTGTGTTTTCAAATAAAATAAATATTATATCGATTATATGTATGAGTGTTTTAGCATAGCACGCCACCCTCGCGGGGCACGGACTCGGATATCACCGTCGATGTCGGGCTCAGATCACACGAGAGTAGGTTGCTACAGATAGTCTGTTCTTCCTCCACTATTTCTGCTTGTTGTTGTTCTGCATTTGTGTCACAGTCGGAGTCTCCTGGAATTGCAGTTGGCTGTATATCTGTTGATAAAGGTGAAGAATTTGAATTTGGTGATGCTGGACTATCATCAACATTGATGGGATTAGCTGAAGAATAATGTTGCTGCAAAT
>JAOQMK010250036.1:0-10142 GCA_027564415.1 Erythroxylum macrophyllum
TTTTTAAAATCAAAATAAGGAGTTCTAATAAAGCACAAACTCCATATTTCATATGTCCAATTTAAAAATGCCAAAACCAAACAAAGAATATATAAAATATATTCTAACATTCTCATCTGCAATTTTGTAAGGTGTAGATATTACTTTCACGATTGCAACACCGTTGGAGTTGATGTCAACCATATTGGTGAACAAATAACTTTTAAGATCGCAGCCAAACTCTTCTCATCTACAATTTTGTATGGCACGTGTGGTCGCAAGTTTTCAGGTGGTAGAAAATTCAAGCTGTCTTCCTCACTCAATTATTTATATTTTCGTTCAGATTGTCCAATGGTATATCAACAAAAGAAAAGTTGGACAGTTGCAAATTAAGATGTTGTGCCTATGGAAATCTCATAATTGCTTAGATTTTCCAACATTCTGTAGTGTTGCTTACGGTTAAATAGTATTAAACTCTCAATTTCTCGATGCCTCTCTTCTATGGATATAGATTTCTCTGTACCTTATCCTTGCCGGATTAAAATCTTGGAGTTTGACCTACGTTTTTTTTTTTTTTTCATGAACCCATT
Organism: Erythroxylum macrophyllum; assembly: GCA_027564415.1. Taxonomy (NCBI): domain Eukaryota; kingdom Viridiplantae; phylum Streptophyta; class Magnoliopsida; order Malpighiales; family Erythroxylaceae; genus Erythroxylum; species Erythroxylum macrophyllum. The sequence goes on from JAOQMK010250036.1 coordinate 570, forward strand.
TTGGTCCCTTCTGCTTATCCTGCAGATGCTGCGAATTCTAGTTAGCAATGAATTTATTCAGGAGTAGCACTTCTACGCGATGCTCCCTTCCCTCATCATTGACGTGACTATTCTAGATTAGTGACTTCAATATATTGTATTTACATGTGTTATTTATGTTTTATTTCAACTCCTTTGACCTGTTTCTATTCAAATTCGCCAACAAAGCTGAATGCAAAAGGTGTTGGAGTTGAGCCTTTGCAATATTGAGGACTAACTCTTATTTTTAAGAAAATGGCAAAAGTATGAACAGATATTATATGAAGGAAAAAATAGGGCCAATTCCACTGGAGCATTAGAATAGTGAAGGACTGACCCACTTGAATGCTTTTATATGGATGAAATCACTACCTTCCCAAAAAATTTGGGATATACTCGAATACGTACCAAGGTTAATCAGGAAAACCCATTGACTGATAAATTAGATAACAAAATGCAGTTTTCATTATAAGTTTACCTGGTACATATTAAATGATCAGGCTGACCAAGTTCATACAAGGAATGAAAACTGACTTTTTCGTGAAAAGGGGAACCATTCTAAATTACTTGGCACTGTATTAAATAAAATTTTCATTCGATCTCAAAATTTTAAAGTTGCAACTTTTATAAGATGAAATTTAATATTTTATTTTCTCAACATTTGTTAGGTGAGTTGACATATATGATGGATTAATTGTAGTGATAATATTTAAGGAAGAAGAAAAAATTGTTGAAAATCGCGTTAATTCAATTTGTTGCCACTATATACTACTGTTCAATATTTTGGGTATACCATTGCATTTTACAACACTCAAAAGTACATTGAAGCACAGGAGAAAACTTAAGTTGAGCACTTGCATCCTTGCATAAAACTTAGTCTCCCAACGTTAGACAACACTAAAAGGTAGAAACCAGTAAGCAGAAATGAAATTAAAGGGAAAAAAAATGAAAATATCTAATATATTTTCAATAAGAAAATGACATGTGAGTAGACATATTTAATTTTGATTTTAACTATTCATTTAAAGTTAACCAACTACTTCATTTAATAAAATCAAAATATGATTGATTATTTATAAAATTAAAGTAACTCTAACTAATCCAATTTCAATTGATTATTTTGATTTAATATTCATTTAATTTTTGTAATTAGTATAATAAAAATATGTTACAATTGCTGATACAATATATACATTATGGTAATACTTTTGACTTTATTGCTATATCCATCAACAGCAAAAGATATTTATTGAGTAGATGATTAAAAGTCCATTCCAAAAAAAAATCAATCCCTATTAAATGTCACATATTGTATTTTTTTAACTTTTTCTTCCTTAGAAAACTCAAAAGGCAAAAGTTTTGAAAATCTTCCTAAGATACTATAGGATCTTGAATATATTAGTTGAAAGTCAAATTAGAAAGTCGTACGCAATTTAATAAGTACTATGAAAATTATCTATAAATTTTCTTTCTAGAGAGAGATACTGATTGGGTTATAAAGTTTATGTAGATCTTTTTATTATTTTAACAACATCTTGAATCATCTCAGCTATATTTTGTTTAGACCGAGACACAAATTGGGGCACTGATGTATCCTAGGTTTTTTTAAAAACTTTTTTCTGAAAACAGTCAAAAGAAAACTTTTAAGTCCTGATGTATCCCATGTTTTTTAAAAAACTTTTTTCTCAAAAAACTCAAAAGAAAACGTTTAAGTTTCTTTTTATTAAAGATGAGAATTCTATACCTAGTTTAAAAATCATTATGAAAATATCTGCAGTTTTTTTTCTTTCCAAAGATAGACATAGGCTAGTGTTGATTTGCAAAACCAATTACTTGTTTTACGCTAAAAATTGCAAGTATATGGGTCGTTACTTGTAGTAAAAAGTAGATACTGCCCCACAGAGATTGTGTTTAGGCATCACTTAATTCAGGTTACTCTTTGTTTAAGACTTAAATTTGAATATTGAACTAAAAAGTAAACTAAATCAAACAAACTAATAACGAACACACACCTCAACAACGGGAACCTATCAAGAGAAATAATCAAGTTATGAAAGAGGGGATTTTATCTATTATTAATGCTAACCTAGCCAATTATGTGTTCACGGGGTGTCGGTTTTAGACGATTGTAGGGTTGATTACTGTCTCTCGAGTTATAACTAGTCCTTAAATTAAAAACCCTAATTGAATTATGGACTTGCAATCTGTCAATTCACAAATTATCCATAACTGGAATTAGTTCTAAAGCTCTCTAATAAACAATAGGGTCTTGCACATAATCTCTCTCCATAAAATTACCGACTAGATTGATTGAATGGTTAATTAGATCGTCTAACTCTCGTTAATCCAATCTAATCAATTTTATTTGGTTCACCATTTCGATTTGTTACCGAAATATGCATATACATCAATCAATCACAATACCTAACTCAAGTAAACACAAATCAACTAGATTAACATTAAAGATAAGCAAAATCCCGAAGGTGAAGTTAGAACATCATTATGAACTCAAAATCTATAACCATATAACCCATCTCAATCTTACACATGTAAATGAATAAAGAAGTAAATGGGGGAAGAAATGAAACATAGGTTGGATGACTCGGGAGAGAGGAGGCGTCGGGAGATCACCTATTCCGGGAAGCTTTGAAGTTGAACCCTCTTCTTCTTCCTCTTCTTCTTCTTCTCTCTCTCTCTTCTTTCTCTCTCTCTTTTAGGTTTCCAAAAGTAGGCAGAATGTAATCTCCTTTCTAGGGTTATATCATAATCCTTTGATAGTCTTTACCAATTAAGGTAACCCTAGTGTCTGTCTGGGGTTCGAAATGTCCCTAAAAAACTCGAATCCGAACGTGACTCCACGTCTGCCACAATCGTGGCCCCTTGGTGCATGATTGTAGTGAATTTAGCTGCCCTTTATCACGATCATGGCAGATTGCCCACGATCGTGGTCCTATGCTTGAGCTTCTGTCACAATCGTGGCATATTTGTCACGATCGTGAGCCTATGTTGGTGCTTTTGTCACGATCGTGGTAGGTCCTCCACGATCATAGCTATGTGTTTTGGCCTGGTTCTCCTCTGAAACTCTTCAGAATGCCCTGAAACATTAACACACTCATCACAACACCTCATATATATTAAATTGAAGCTCAAAACCATGTTCTCACCTAAAGACCACTTAAAACACAAATATTTATGAGCTAACACAAATCTTAAGCTAAACACACACTAAAAAATCAACTTAACAACTAAAAAATACCAAATTTCCTATAAAAATATAGTGCAATCTACACATATCAACATCCCCACACTTAAACTTTTGCTTGTCCTCAAACAAAGATCAAATACAACCAATAAAATTTTATCACTTCATTTTCACAAAGATTAAAGCTTGCAATCCCTTAAACTTTGGCCAACTCAAATGTAAAGTTACTACACACATCATGACTAATTTTCATTGGTGCATACAAACAAACCCAACCCATAAAACCATCACTCAAAGATAAGTATAAATTCAAAATTGACCTACCTTACAGATTTCACTCATTTCTCTAAAGTGTTTGATGGTTAGTGTTTCGCTCAAACTTCCAATAGGAAACTACACTATCATAGGCTTGCTAATACACCAACTCTTCTCCACAATGATTACATGCTAAGATAGATCAAAAGGGCTTTGTTTCGGGTTGTAATGTGGCTAGGGTTAAGGTGGGTTAAACAGGTTTTAGGGGTTTATCACAAGCATCTATAAACTGCTAAGTGTATCAAAGGGTGACAAAGATAAACCTCTAAGATATGCAAATAGATAAGACTACTTCTTCACACTTATTGTAGCTACTACATGTTATTCCTTTTTCTTTTCTTTTCTTTACTCCTTTTCTTTTTCTTTTCTTTCTTCTTCTTTTTTTCATAAAAAAAGAAACAATGGATAGAAAACATCAACTATATGCAATGCGCTTTTAACTTGATTCCACACTTAAGTATCACTTAGCACTCTATTAATTGTGATTGTGGGTTTTAAAAATTGGGTGATTTCAAGAAACAAAAGGTTAAAGGCTCAATAAGGCTAGCAAGGGATGATAAAATGGTAGGTCATTTAATCCAAAGGTTAAAGCAAGAAGGCCTTAATCATTTCTATCTAGCATGCATCTAGTAGATTTAAATCGATTCAAAGCAAGTTTTGAAGGTAATTAACTAAGGAAGCATCACACAAACAAAGAAATGAAATGACTATAGAATGGAGTCATAAACGCCCAATTCCTCACATAGGCTCAAATGAAAATCCATTATGCTTCTATACATTACCTCATTGGTCAAGTGTTAGGTTATGAGTAAGCTTATGCAGCCAACTACTTTCAATACTCCACATGATTCACTCTCCACTCAAGTAGCCCAATTTAAGTTCACGTATGCATTTAATCTCATTCCAACTAGCATGATAGAATCTTATGGCAACGCATTCATTACAAAGATTCAAATGTAAGGGAAATGACACACCTAATACTAACAACCTGACATGCATCCTAAATGACATGCAAAAATGCAAAGACTACCTCGGCACACTTAAACAAATCATTGTCCTCAATGTGCAAAAGAGAACATCTAAAACCAATAAACAACATCATGAAAAACAAAATACAAAACACAAAAAGAATAATAGAAGAGGTTAAGAATAAGATGGGCTTATGGTGTTGATGTTGATGGAAATAACATATTTTTTCCTCTCGTCCTTTTATCCTCCAACAAGCTATGATGCACAATAAATCTTTAAGTGATCTCAAAACATATGACTGGGGGCCTAAATAACAAGAGAATAAAGTGTGAAACAAGTTAAACCAAACTAAATATTATCAAATCAAAATAACACCATATTAGTATAAAAACAAACAAATGAAAGATAAACATGCTAAGTTAAGGTCATTAGCTTGACCATCCAACATAAAGTCATAAAAGAGTGAGTGAAAGGCAAGAAAGGACTTCCCTTTCTTGTGGCAATGGCCCTCCAAAGTAAAGCTTGCATCTATGCCCATTAACCTTAAAAGTTTTTCCCTTTTCATTTTCTAACTCCAACGCTCTATGAGGAAACACTTGACTAACCTTAAATGGGCCACTCCATCTTGACTTCAGCTTTTTGGAAATAACCAAAGTTGTGAATTGAATAAAAGCACTAAGTCCTCACTCTTGAATTCCTTTTTTCTTAATGTGGCCATCATATCACTTCTTCTCCCTTACTTTGTACAACTTGGCATTTTCATATGCATCATATCTTAATTCTTCCAATTCATCAAGTTGTAACAATCTCTTCTCTCCTACTAGCTTCCAATCCATGTTCAATTTCTTGATTGCCCAATAGGCTCTTTGCTCCAAATCCAGTGGTAAATGGCAAGCCTTGCCATACACAAGTTAATATGGTGTTGTGCCTATGGGAGTTTTAAAAGTTGTCTTGTAATTCCACAACACATCATCTAGCTTCAAAGCCGAATCTTTCCTTGAAGTGCTCACTACCTTCTCCAAGGTCCTCTTCAACTCTCTATTCACCACCTCCACTTGGCCACTCGTTTGAGGATAGTAAAGGGTGCCACTTGATGATGAACATTATATCTTCTCAAAAGAGCCTCAAAGGTTTGTTAGAGAAGTGGCTCCCCTATAACTTATGATAGCTCTAGGCACCCTAAATCTAGTAAGTATCTTCTTGATGAACCTTTGCACCACTTTGCCATCATTTGTTGGAGTAGCTATTGCTTTGAGCCACCTAGACACATAATCAACTCTAACCAATATATAAGATTAACCTAGGGAAGATGAGAATGGTCCCATGAAATCCAAGCCCCACACATCAAATATCTCCACCTCCAAGATGTTTGAAAGTGGCATCTCGTCTCTCTTCGAAACATTGCCCACTCTTTGGCACTTATCACAAAGTAATACAAAATCTCAAGCATCTTTGAACAAGTTTGGCCAATATAATCCACACTCCAAAATGCGAGTAGCACTCTTGTTTTCTCTATAGTGTCTGACATAAACTGAACTATGACATAGAGTCAAAACTTCAGGAATTTCATCTTTAGGGACACACCTGCGATTCAAACTATCAGCACATATTTTATACAATATAGGTTCATCCTAAATATAGCGAGAACACTAAAATAAGTATCGCTTCCTTTGTTGAAACGAGAGATTAGGGGGAAGAATACTGACTGAGAGATAATTAGCAATATCTGCAAACCAAGGGAGAAAAGGGTTTTCTACCATCATTAAAGCCTTATAAGGAAAACACTCTTCAATTTCCTCTTCTTCTTCATTTTGTTCCCCTTCAAGTCAAGATAGGTGGTTCGTTACAACATTTTTTGCTCCTTTCTTATCGTTAATCTTAATGTTGAATTCTTGGAGCAGATGCACCCATCAAATGAGCCTAGCCTTGGCATCTTTTTTTGTAAAGAGATACTGCAATGTTGCATGATCTGTAAAAACAATAACTTGTGAGCCCAAAAGGTAAGAACAAAATTTTTCACATGCAAATATCACTGCAAGCAACTCCTTCTCAGTGGTGGTGTAGTTCAGTTGTGCTTCTGTCAAGGCTTATTGATGTAGTAAATTGCATGTAACTTCTTTTGCTTTCACTGTCTAAGTACACAGTCAATGGCATGGTCACTTGTATCACACATGATCTTGAAAGGAAGTGACCAATCTAGTGTCATCAAAATTGGTGACGCTGTAAGTGTTGTCTTTATCTTGTTAAAAGCATTCAAACAATCATCATCAAACACAAATGGCACATCTTTAACTAACAAGTTAGTTAATGATCTAGCCATAAGAAAAAAGTCCTCGATGAGCCATCTGTAGAACCCTACATAACGAAGGGAATCGTCGGATGCCCTTAATGTTGGTTGGAGGTGGAAGCTTTTCAATCACTTCAGTCATAGCTCGATTTACCTCAATTCCCTTGTATGAGATCTTATGGCTAAAAACAATTACCTCTTGGACCATGAAATGACATTTTTCCCAGTTCAAGACTAAATGAGACTCCACACATTTTTGTAACACTTTATCTAAATTAAATAAATAATGATCAAAAGAGTCTTCAAAAATAGAGAAGTCATCCATAAATACCTCAACGAATTCCTCATTCATATTTGCAAAGATGGCCTTCATGAACCTTTAGAATGTGGCTGGTGCATTGCATAGACCAAAAGACATCGTCCTGTAAGCAAAAGTCCCATAAGGACAAGTGAAAGTGGTTTGCTCTTAGTCTTATGGATATATGAACGCTTGATTGTATCCTAAATATCTATCAAGAAAGCAATAAAAAGCATGGCTAGCCACCCTCTCAATCATTTGGTCCACAAAAGGTAATGAAAAATGGTCTTTCTTGGTGGCCAAATTAATCTTCCTATAATCAATGCACACTCTCCAACCTGTAATGGTCCTAGTGGAAAATTGTTCACCTTTTTCATTCTCTATCACTGACATGCCTCCTTTCTTAGGCACACATTGTGCCGGACTCACCCACTCACTATCTGAAATTGGGTATGTAATACCTACATCTGAAAGCTTCACTACTTCCTTCTTCATAACCTCTTATATATTTGGATTTAACCTTCTTTGCCTCTCCCTCACTATCTTGCATCCTTCTTCAAGGTTAATTCTATGTATCTCCACATTGGGGCTAATCCCCCTAATATCAGAAATTTGCCACCCCATGACTCTCATCCTTTTCTTAATGGTATTTACCACTTTTTCTTTTTGCTCAACATTCAATTGGTTGGAATGATGATGCGTAAGGTGTGGTCCTTGCCTAAAAATGTGTATCTCAGGTGAGAAGGTAAGGGTTTTAGTTCTAAAGTGGGATGCTTTACAATGGAAGGTGGTGTGGGTGCATCCTCTCTCTCTCTAACATTTCTCTCTCACTTTCCTCATACGATTCCTCTTTACTCACACTCTCATCCCTATGCACTTCAATAATTTTTTCAACTTCCTTTTCATTTTCCTTCTTAACCTCCTTCACACAGTCATCCACAACATCAATCTTCATATAAGCATTTCCATCCACCAGTTTCTTCAAAAATTTAGTCATATTAAATTCAACCTGCTCATCATCAATTCTTAAAACTAGTTTTCTTTCTTGCACATTAACTAATACCCTACTAGTATTAATAAAGAGCCTACCCAAAATCAATGAACAATTCCTACCTTCTTCAAATTCCATCATAACAAAATCAACAGTAATTATAAATTTATCCACTTTTACCATAACGTCTTCTACTAACCCAAATGGTCTCTTGATGGATTGATCCGTAAGTTAGATGAGCATCGATATTGGCTTGACATCTCTTAGCCCCAGTTTTTTGAAAATAAACAAAGGCATCAAGTTAATACTTGTGTATAAATCACATAAGCATTAGAAAATTCAAGATCACTAACAAAATATGGAATAGTAAAACCCCATGCATCTTGTAGTTTTGAAGGCATTGTGCTTATGATGATCGAACTACAATTCTCTGTCAAGGTCACCGTTTGATTGTCCTCCTAAGTGTGTTTGTGTGTTAATATGTCTTTGAGAAACTTTGCATACTTGGGCATACACTCCAATGCTTCCACCAAAGACAAATTAATCTGAAATTTCCTCAACTTCTTCAAAAATTTGGAGAATTGAGTGTCAACTTGATGTTGTCTCACCCTTTGCGGATATGGATTCTTAGGTTTATAGGGTGGTGGTGGCACATATGGCTTCTCTTCTTCTTTTTTGTCTATCGTTTCCTTCTGTTGGCCATCTTGTTAAACATTTGGCTCCTCTAATTGCTTACCCCTTCTAAGTGTGATTGCCTTAAGATTTTCCTTTAGATTGGCCTCAGTGTTGTTTAGTAAGCTTCCTGTATTTCTAGAAGACAAAGCATTAGCAAGTTGACCTACCTGTACTTCCAAATCATGGATGGATGAAGCGTGGTTTTTCACAATCTGATCAAACTTTGCCTCCATTATTTTCTAACTCTCTTCTTGTCTTCTTTGATCTTTCTCTTGTCTCGAGAACTTTAAACCTAACACATCCATTAATTTGTCCACTTCGTTCTCCAAAGATCTAAGATGGTCTTGCTGAAATTCGAGAGGTCCTTGTGTTCTCACTTGGCCACCTGCATTGTTGGTACTCTATGAAAAAGTTTTACCATCCAGGATTGTAAGTATTAATGTATGGATTGTTGTTACCTCTTTACGGCTGACCCAAGTAATTCAATGTAACATCTCGTTCCCATATTAAGAGCTAGAACCTAAAAATACGATACATGTGAGATCAATGAGAGATTAAGAAAAATGCATTTTTCATGCTCATACATATTGTTAGCATACACGTGAAGTGAATCACACGTTAATATAGTAAACAATAATGATGTATATAGATGCACAAGAAGGGGGGGTTGAATTGTGATAACTTTTTCGTTAACCCCTTTTTTAAAAACTTCTTTTATTACTAAAAGCTAGTTTGTCTTAAAGAACTGATGTTTACAAGTTTATCAATGATTTTCTAAAACTTGTGTATGGAAGTAATATTGAAAATCACAATGTAAA
>JAOQMK010250064.1:0-10136 GCA_027564415.1 Erythroxylum macrophyllum
TCTTCTTCGTCGCCGCGTTGGCAGGTGTGGGACAGCCCACTGCCAGGACTTCGTCAGTTTCTGCAAAATGATGTTCTTTCTATTGCTTTTCTGAGACGTTAGGCCTCCTTTGTCTTTTCCTTTTCACCAAAAAAAAACTATATCCCTTACCAACATATTAAATAACCTAATTTAGTCACACCTATTGAAAAAAAAAACTAATTAGTCACACACACAAAAATATCAAATGAGCGAAAAGGTAATTTAATCCAGTTAGACTTAATTATAAAATTTGAAAGCTTTAAGATTAAATATGAAGTATTTAATAAATAAAGATTAATATAAGATATCATATCTTTTTTGGACCCAAATGATATTTAATTACAATTATTTAAATTATAATTTGATTTCAATTAAATTATTAAAAGGTCCTAACCCTATTATAATAGACATAAGCTCTAAAGAAACTAATATTTCTTGCCTACTACTCTCTAAACTACTTGTAGAGTTCTCATAACTTATTCATGTAATTACCACTAGAGGGCAAATATGTGTATGACTCTCGTGGTGCAATTAATTGGTTCAGAAATTAGTTTATGGGAAGCTGTAGAAAAAGAATAAAACATTATAATAAGGTATGGATTTATGATTTATACTTTATTATATTTTATGAGCTAATCATATTATAGAATTTAAAGTGATACTGGCTTTCAAGAAATCAAATAAAAGGTTTTTTTTTCTTCCATTGCACATAAGAATAGATCCCGTTTAGATTTTTCAATAATGGTAGTAATGTCATTTTTAATTACAAACAATGGTGTCAGTGCCATTTTTAATTCTGTAATTTGATTTATTATTTGATTGTTATTGATTATAAATTGAAATTTAGATTTCAAACCTTAAAGCTATACTAAATGAAATGGGTACCATACCATACTAGACTTTGGTACCAGTTAGTACTGAGATCAATATCAAATAGCTTTCAAATACTAGTCATAATTTTAATTTTAAAAAAATTTAGGAACTTTAAATTTTGTCCTATAAAATAATAATTACCTATACATAAAAATAAATATAATGAAATTGTCCATAATTTATTTAATCAATAGTAAAGATATAAGTAAAAATGCATTAAATAATTTTTTATGTAATTAGGCTTATACAAAGTGATTATATATTATATAACTAGATATATTAGTTTAACATAATTCTAACATAATTAATAAATATTTTAAAATTTGACATATTTCATATTTACAATATATATACTTTTTAGTGCATACATGTGAAAATTATTATAATAAATTTTGAAATAGTTAAAGATAATATTTGAAATTAAATGTACTTATTATCAATGCATATTTTTACTTTAAATTGTTCTTAATTTTATATTTATATGAGAGTTAAACAATCTTTTTTAATCTTAATCTATCGAGAAATATGTGAAAATAATATTAATAAAAATAAAGAAATATTTGTTATATAAAAATTATATTATTATAATTTTTGAGATAGGAATGAATAAAGTAAAAAAAAAACTATATAACTTATTATATTTGAAGGACTTTTAAATGGCTACACTTTTAAATGTCTTGATACAATAAAATTCACTCTTTTTTTCATTCTAACTCATGCATGCATTGAGATTCTTTTCAGTCTCTTTAAATTTGGACGATAGCTTTTTCTTTTTCATGTTTATGATTTCAAGACTAGTTCATTATACGTCAAATCAACATCATTATTATTATTACAAAATTTAGACTTAGAGAGTACCTTGTCTTTATCTTTGTCCATAAAGAACATATGAGCTACATCTCCTTCCAAATGAATGCTTTCATAATCATTTGTATCATCTCAAGTGGTGGTTGTAAGTGCCTTCTTTTTACCTTTATCCCTCTTTTCTCCTTCTAATCATTTATTTCATATTTATCGTCTTCTTTAAAGAGAGCATATGAAGATTTCATTAGTCTGGGTTTCCTACATTCAAAGCAAATAATGTTATTTGATTTGTATTTTGAGTCTATTTTACCAATTTTGTAGTTCTTTCCTTTTTAGGAGTTCTTTTTCAAGAATTTCTTGAAATTTTTAGTGATTAGAGCAATATCTTCTTCATTGCTTTCACTAGTTGAAGTCTCTTCCTCTTCACTTGATTATTACTTTGAGGCTTTAAATGTTAAATTATTTTTCTTTGAAAGTGTTGTTTCTTCTTATATCTCTCGGAGCTTATTTTGTATGTAAGAAGAGATCTAATAAACTTCTCTAAAGGTAGTGTTGTTAGATCCTTGGCTTCTTGTATGGTTGTCACTTTACCTTCTCATATATTTAAAAGGCTTAAACAACTTTCTTACTATTTAAATACTAGCTTAGATATTTCAAAGACCCTTGAGTACATTGATAATATTGATAAATCTAGAATACAGGCTAGAAATTCTTTCATCATGCTTGATTTAAAATAATCCGTGTTAGTTTGTTACTATGCTAAATTTACTTTTCGTTACTTGATTTGTTCCCATATGTGTAACTTTTATAGTATACCAAATTTCATGGGTTTCACACATAGATACACTATTGAATTGTTTCCTTCCTAATGCACAAAATAGATATCAATGGTTTTGTTTTTTAAGGAGATTAGTATTTTTTATTTTGGTATTCAAGGAAATTAGTATTTTTTTTATTTCATTCCTTTATTGTCTTGAAAACTTTCCTATCACTTATAATTTTAGTAGGAATGAATGGACCATTTAAGAAAACTTCCTACAAATCAACATTTTTGGCCATAAAGAAGAAATATATCCTTGTTTTCCAATAGAGATAGTCATTTCTATTAAAAAGAAAAGGCTCTAATTTTTGTCCCTATTAGTTAAAAGATGATGAAGATGCCCTTAAATATGTCATTATTCATCTTTGCTGCCGAATTTTGTTTGAAATGTTAGCCTTATAAGTTGACTATGATACCATTTATTAGTCTTTAGTCACACCCAAGAAGGGGTGAATTGAGTGTTTGTAAATTTTTAACAAAAGTCAGCAAATTAAAATGAAAAGATCATAATTTATTATTGATGCAAGTATAAGTAAAATAATGAATTTTAATAAATATTTTAAGTAATTAAGTAAAAAAGTAAGGGAAGAGAGATGCAAACCAATTTATAGTAGTTCAACAAGCAATCATTGCCTACATCCACTCTCAAAACTTTTTTTGTATTTCTATTATAATTCTTCTTATAAGGAAAAAGAATAAGCTTTATACAATCTTTTATTAGCAAACAGGAATCCTTACAATATTTCTCAAAGGTGGAGAGGAACTTCAAGGAGACTTTGAACACACCCAAATACAATGATCGGGAACCAATGGAAGCTTTCAAATTAAATTAGCTCTCTCTATCACTTTGATAATATCAAAAAGGCTCACTCACTAAAAATGAGACAATAAGTGTGAAAATAATTGAGAACAATTAGAAATGTGTGTAAAAGGCTCTCAAATGCTTCTTGATGCTAAACTTAATGAGAAAAAAATGTATTTATAGGATCTCAGGACCATACGACAATAGCTATTTATAGAGATTGTCGACCAATATAGCATATTGCTTGACCAATGTGTATTGAACGAACAAATTCACTAGCTATTGAGATATTGGCCGATCAAAGGATCTACTAATATTACTAAAAACTCTTGAAACATCAAATTTAATAACTTTAACATAAATTAGGTGGAACATTGACACATATAGGTCAAATGATCTCCTTAAAACATGATTTTAATAAATTCAAATCCTCAAAATCATCTTGTTTAATATAATTAAGATTTAAACACTTCCTAAAATATTTCTTCAAAAGTGTTTCAGAAATCAAGAGGTTTTTCTCTTAAAAGTAAAAGATTTAACATATATTGATGGATAAAAAAACTTAGGCAATAAAGTGATATGAAATGATTATGTATGGTGGAACCTTTAAGACTACCAAGCTAACCAGTGAGATTATAAATGATATTAAAATACAAAAAGACCTTAATTTGCCTTATCCTTCTTTTGTTTATAACTTGACCTTTGCTTTGAAAGTTAAAGACTTCATCTCTCCTTTTATCATGTTCACGAAATATCTTCTTAAGTTATGCGTGATATAATTGTTCGCTCAAGGTTTATTATTAATGATTTTGATGATAACTATATAATATTTGAAAATTTAAATTTGATTTATTTCCTTTATAGGTAACGATATAATTCTTAAAAGGAAATAAAATCATAAGATAAATGTTTCATTTCTCTCTTGCTGGAACCTTCTTAATGAACTTCCTTATTTGTTAGAAATGATTTCGCAATAGCTTCGAGATACTGTCAAAATTTTTTCTTACGTCTAGATACTAGAAGATTCTAGCAAAGATGATATTGAAGATTTCTCAGACTCAAAGTCAACTCATAATATAAGTGGAGCAACGTCTAGTAAAAGAAAATGTCTATTTAAGGAAGAGTCGCAGCATTTGCAAATACATCAGATTTTTGAAATACTTCAGCAACATCAATATTCTCGAAAGTTATATCTTTATCAAATTCCTTGTACCTTAAACAGTGAAAACACTTTATTGAAAGAGATTATTATTCCTTGAAGTTTACATTGAGCAAACCCTATATTTATTTTTTTGTTGAGAGCTTGTAGAGGCTTGTTAAACATTACAAATGTGAAAGGTTAAAGAACCTTGAAAAATACGTACTTATGAGCTTGAAGAGATTCGTCAAAATTTACTACTTGGAGTTTTATAGTGAAATACTCAAGTTGGATACTTAGGGACTGGACTTAGGCTTTGTTATAGACCGAAGCAGTATAAATCAACTGTGTTATTCTTTCTCTCTTCTTAGCTTTTAAATTTCCACATTATAGTGTTTATGTTCAATTTACAAGAGGCTCCTTCACTTTTAGAATAGGCTCCTTCTGCTTTAATATTGTAAGAGGCTTCTTTTGTTTTAAACTTTTATAGGCTCCTTTCGATAACAGGCTCCTTTCGTTTTAGACGATAATAGGCTCCTTTAGTTTTGAATGTTAATAGGCTCCTTTTGTTTTGAACAATTAACAAGCTCCTTTTATTTTAAACATTTACAAGCTCCTTTTGTTTTGAATGTTAGAAGGATCCTTTCATTTTTAAAACTTTAACAAGCTCCCATTATTTACAGATCTTTTTGTTGAAATTTAGCAGGTTTTTATCGTTTACATGAATTGATAATAACTTGTAAAATTTTAAGTCACACAAAATTCACCCCTCTTGCATGTGTTTGCTTTATCATTTGGTATCAGAGTGAGGTTTTACATTTATTGTGCTTTGCAGCACGTGATAGATCATGGCAAACAATTTGAGAAGCCTCGAAGGACAATCTGTCTTAAAGTCTTCTTATTTCAATGGAAACAACTATTCCTATTGGCAAGAGAAAATGACTATTTATCTTCAATCTGTAGATATCAAAATCTAGAAAGCTATCAAAGTTGGAGCCACACCTCGTACTACTGATGAAGTAGAAGTGTGGACTGATGCTGATAGAAGAAATACACAGTTGAATGCCATAATGTCAATACACAGTTGAATGCCAAAATAAGACATTATCGAATATATGCACTATCTCCAAAAGAGTATGAAAAGATATCCTACTGTTCTATAGCAAAGGAAATATGGAACAAACTTCAAGTTAATTTTGAAGGAACGAATGGATAAAGAAACATAGAATAAGTCTTTTAGTGCATCAATACAAAACTATTTGCATGAAATAAGGAGAAACTATAGACAAATTCTTCGAACATTTCAACATCATTATGGCTTTAAAGAACTCGGTAAAGATATGTCCTAATAATGAGCTTGTAAGATAGATGCTAAGGTCACAACCAAAGGAATGGAGACTTAAAGTGGCAGTTTTAGAAAATACAAAAGGATCTCGACACTATTTCACTCAACTAGTTAAGAGGAAATTTGATGATACATGAAGTCGAGCTTAGGCGAGATGAAGGATCCTTATTCAGAAGAGGAACAACACTAAAAGCAGTTGATGCATTAAATCCATCAAACGGTGATGAAAGTGACACTTACAAATAGATAGATATGATGAATTCAGTTTCTTGGTTAGAAAATATGCACGCTTCTACAAAAGGAAGCTAATGAAGAAAAGAGAAGGAGATAAGAAAACTGAAAACAACAGGCTTCTATCAAAAGGCAGCAGCAGTAGCTATATACAAAACAATAAAATCATATGCTATCACTACAAGAAGCCTAGACACACAAGATCAGAATGTCCTCTTCGAAAGGATAAAATAGAGAATAGAAAATCTAGAAAGCAATCTATGACTACAGCTTGGTCATATGAGAATTTTGAAAACTTTGAAGAAGAAGAGCCTGAAGTAGTCAGTAACATTTGTTTTATAGCTGAATCAGGAGACGATGAGGTATATTATTCTGACTCTGATATTGAAATTGATGAATTAAGAGATGCATATTATGAACTATATGATCAGTATAAAAAATTAATAGCGCAGTATTTCAAAAAGGTTGAAAGTCCAAAAATAATGATGTTTCCTTAACTAATAAGATTAAATAATGTTACTTGAAATCATGTTACTTGAATAATGTTGTTTAAAATCATGTTACTTGAAAATGAAAATAAGCAAAAAGTCTCTGAAAAGGAATTCTTAGAAAAAAGGTAAGTGGGTTAGAGAATCATGTTACTTCCAAAAATAATGTTGTTTAAAATCATGTTACTTGAAAATGAAAATAAGCAAAAAGTCTCTGAAAAGGAATTCTTAGAAAAAAGGTAAGTGGGTTAGAGAATGCATTGCTTGAAAAAAAATCTATTAAGGCAAAACAATTAGAAGAAAAAGTTGCTACTTTAGAACTTGAGAAAGAAAAATTTACAAAAAAAATCTCTAGAAAAAGATCTTGCTACTTTTGTTGATGGAAGGAATAATCTTGATGCATTACTTGGGAATAGTAAAGGTGTTTTTATAAGGTTGGAATAAGATATAATGAAAATAATAATATTATACTATACAAGAATTTCTTTGTTAATTCCAACAGTAGCCATAGTCAAAACAACAGGAACCTGATAAATAGCAAAAATTATAGTAATTCTCATTCATCTGTTTTGTGCGATTACTGTGGTAGACATGGTTATATTAGTCATTCATGTAACTTTCAGAAAATGAGGAAATTGTCTCAAATGTATGTTTGGAGACCAAAAGGTCAAACTACTAACTTGAAAGGATCTAGAAAAATTTGGGTACCTAAAATGAGATAATACATTCTGCATGTTCAGAACAATGATAAGAGAAAATCAATAGATAGTTAATAGTGGTTGTTCAAGACACATGACAGTTACTAGAAATGTTTTGCAAAAATATTCAGATTGAAAAGGGATACTGCATTACATCAATTTAGAGCGATCATGCATGAGAATTCTATAACAGAAAATTTAAAGATTTCTGTATTGAAAATGATATAACTCATAATTTTTCATGCCCAAGGACTTCTCATCAAAATGGAGTTATCGAGAGAAAGAACATGACTTGTTGATATGGCTAGGATAATGCTGTGTGAAAGTGGTTCATCTTGTGATTACTGGACAAAAGTTGTATCTACTGCTTATTACATACTTAACAGGTTTCTTATAAGACTTATTCTCAAAAAGACCCCCTATGAGTTGTGGAAAGGAAGAAACCCATATGTTGCTTACTTTTGAGCATTTGAATGCAAGTACTTCGTATTAAATAATGGAAAAGACAATATTGGAAATTTTGATATGAGATCAGATGAAGCTATTTTTCTAGGTTACAGTGCTTCTAGCAAAGGATTTAGAGTTTATAATAAAAGAACAAAGAGATAGAAGAATCAATATATGTGGTATTTGATGAAGCACTACCCTCGACAACATCAGCTGATTCAGATGATGACAGTCATCCTTTAGTTCTTAAAAATACGTCACAAACTCAAACTACACCTATAGTGCCTTCGAAATTATAAGATCAATACGGTCCTTCTAAAACTAGGACAAAGTAGGCTCTTTCTCCAAGAACATCTCAATAGGAGCCTATGCAACGAAGAACACCAAAAGAATGGAGAGGTCTCGATACACTTTAGTATAATTTGGGTGACCCTTCTGAAAGTCTAAGAACCAAATTATTATTTTAAAACAATTATGTTGCTCTCATTTCACAATTAGAACCAAAGACAATCAAAGAGGCTCTTACAAATGAAATGAGTATGATGGGAGAACTATCTTTTTCTTAGGTTGCATATTAGGCAAACAGAAAAAGGAATCTTCATTCGTCAACATAAATATACAAAGGAACTCATCAAGAAATATCATTTTGACAATGCCAAACCGATAGGTACTCCTATGTATATTGGAACTAAATTTGATAAGGATGAAGAAGGCAAGGCTATGGGTGAGACAAAGTACAGATGAATGATTGGATCATTACTATATCTTACAAGCTCAAGACCAAATATTATGCGTAGTGTTTGTTGTTGCGCACTCTTTCAATCAAATTCAAAAGAAAGCCACCTTTAAGTAGTCAAGAGGATCTTTCGCGATCTTCTTGGAACCATGGACTTTGGATTATAGTATCCAAAACTGATTCATTTAACATAGTTGGCTATTGCGATTCAGATTATATAGGTGATAAAGTTGATAGGAAAAGCACAAGTGGTCATTATTAATGATCCTTTGAGGATTCCTAGTTTCTTGGTTTTGTAAGAAACAAAATTGCACAGCGCTTTCGACAACTGAAGTGGAATATATAGCAGCTACTAACTGTTGTGCTTGATCATGTCGTTTGAGCTTTAAAATTTATAAGCCCTTAAATACTGCAAGCGCACGGGTTACGACTGTAGTATAAGGGATGATGATCCCACTTGGAGGGGGAGGAATCCAATCCTAAAATCTAAGGCCAGAAAAACTATAAAACTGAAAATAAAAGATGCAACCAGAATTAATTACGAGAATTGCATCAGGAATTAAACATAAAAGTATTAATAAGCGAGCAATATGCAATCACAATAGAAATCAACCTAAGGATTTTACCAATTTATGAGAAAGGGAATTTTACTTACAATTAATGCAAACCTAGCTGATTATGTGTTAATGGGGTGTCGGTTTTAGAAGATCCTAGGCTTGATTATTCTCTCTCGATTTATAACCATTAAACCCCAATTGGATTATGAAATTTGTAATCTCTCAATTCACAAATTATTCAAAACCCTAATTAGATCTGAAGCACTCTAATAAACCATCGGAACATCACACGAGATCTTTCTCCGCACAATTATCAATATGATTTGTCATAGTTTCTGTTAAATCGCCTAACTCTCATTAATCCGATTTAATCATTTTTCATTCAATTCACCCTCTCATTTTATTATCGAATTACGCAAGAACGTAATCAAATTATGACATTCATCCAATAAACACAATTGACTAGATTATCATTAAATCAAAATAAAATCCCGAAGGAGAGTTAGAACATCATCATCATTATACTATCTATCATCATACAATCCATCCCAACTTTATACATGAATAAAATCGAAACGAAAAGGAAATAAACACTTAGAATGGACGATCTGGGAAGGTAGTAGCATCGGAAAACCTCCTAATCTAAGAAGCACGTCGAGACCGCTTCTTCTTCCTCCTTCTTCGTTTTCCTCCTTCTCTCTTTAGGGTTTTCAATAGTGGCTGCACGGAAGCTCCTTTTTCTCTGTCTCTTTATGTTCTTTTTATACTTTTTATATTTTGGGTAATCCTAGGGTTTTTTTAGGTTCGAAAGGTCAAAAAAATCCCTCGAAATATGAAGTTCGTGAGCGTTTGCATGTCTACCCTGTAGGCCATAATCGTGGCTCACATCTGAGCCTTTTGTCACGAACGTGGCATGCAAGCCACGATCGTGGGCCATTCCCAAAGCTTCTTTCATGATTGTGGCATGTAGGCCACAATTGTGGGCCAAACCTGGAGCTTTTATCATGATCGTGGCCTGCCTGCCATGATCGTGGGCCTGTTTATGGCATAGATTCCCTTTAAAACTTCTCCTCTCTTCAATATTGACCCTGAAACACTAGAAAACACATCAAGATACCTCAAAAACATAATATTTAAGTTCAAAGACTTGTCCTAAACCATGAAACACCTAAAACA
>JAOQMK010250130.1:0-10129 GCA_027564415.1 Erythroxylum macrophyllum
ATCCGCTAGTCAAATCAACTGATATAATCAACTATCAGCTAATAGCTAATGCAATCAACTGATTGTCAAACAAGGCCATATCTGAAATTAGTCCACACGTTTGGTTACGTAATTTGTAGAGAATTTCTCCTTTGTCCCCCAAAAAAAAAAATAATAAAATAACAGTTTTTATTTAAAACTAAAAACAGAAAACGTTTACGTTCAACCAAACAAATTATTCGGATGTCTGGCTCCTCTAAAAACTGATAAGGAAAAGATATAAAACCATCCATTGGGGTTTTGGAGGGGTTTGTCCTCAACGATCCAAATGCAGAAACTACTATCTCTAGCACTTTCACACTTTCCGTAATTTATAGGTTTTTCGCATACAAACATGTTCCTGCAGGTACAGCAGGTAGGGGTTCTCGGGGGTTTCTACTTTTCTTATACAAGGCCCAGACCATCTCCGTCCAAAATGGCCGCTTTCACTGCTCTCTCCCCTTGTCCCTGCGCTCCATCTCTCTTTCGATCCCGCTTTCTCATTTCTTGCTCAGCTGGCTCGCCTACCACCACTGCTGGTTAGAGATGTTGAGCTTTCTCGGTCTTTTTCTTTTGAAATTTCAAGTTAATAGTGGAAACTAACGAAATGAAAATTCGACGAAAAGGGAAAAAAGAAACGAAAGTGAGACGTAATGTGTCAGTTTTGTTTACTCTGTTTACATTTTGGTTCTTAGGTAAAGGGCCCCGGAAAAAGTCTAGAAGATTGGAAGGAGCTAGAAAAAGCATGGAAGACTCTGTCCAACGCAAGATGGAACAGTTTTATGAAGGTTCCAACGGCCCACCACTTCGTGTTATACCAATTGGTGGGCTGGGTGAGATTGGGATGAATTGCATGCTTGTTGGGAATTATGACCGTTACATTCTGATTGATGCTGGTGTTATGTTTCCTGAGTAAGTGCTTAATCTTCCATTTTGCCTTACCCCATTTCAAACCAGTGATTGATAGTAATTACTTAGTCAAGGAATCCTTCCCTCCAGAACGACTAAAAAATACTTGTTATAAATTCACTTACCATTATCGTTTTCTGAATTGACTATAAGAGTGAATGTGTTCTTAAAGCAAGCATTTTCATAAATTACTTTTCTAGGAAGAAGTTTTTTGACAAAGACAGTCCAGTGCGGTTTCTCTTTCGTTTCTGTAATCACGGGTTAAAATTCCTTGGAGTTTCACTCTGATGTTGTATTATTTGCATGATATGTATTGCAGCCACGATGAGCTTGGAGTCCAAAAAATTATACCAGACACCACTTTCATTAGAAGATGGAGTCACAAAATTGAAGCGGTTATTATAACACATGGCCATGAAGATCACATTGGTGCGTTGCCTTGGGTAATTTTTCCTTCGACATCCTATAAGCCCATTTAAACCTAACACTGCGGCATTGCACACTTGTTGACTTTATGTAAGGTTTAGACTTAGTCATTGAGACCTGTGTCTATTTTGGGTGAACTCTGTCTATTCTACGGCTGATAAAAGTGGAAACAAGCCAAGTCTATTACAGACGTTTTTTTGAACCTCTTTGGTGTCTTGGGTAATGGGTAGAGCAGACCTATTTATTTTACACTTTTGAGTTTTCACATGCTGTTGGAAGCTCTAGTTACCC
Source organism: Erythroxylum macrophyllum (assembly GCA_027564415.1). Classification (NCBI taxonomy): domain Eukaryota; kingdom Viridiplantae; phylum Streptophyta; class Magnoliopsida; order Malpighiales; family Erythroxylaceae; genus Erythroxylum; species Erythroxylum macrophyllum. Next base: position 1,645 of record JAOQMK010250130.1, read on the forward strand.
CATTTTGTGAATTAAAAGCTAACCCTTTGGGGATTGCAGTATTAGCAATCTTCTATTAAGAAATGTAAACATTTTTTTTGTCCTCTGGGCAAATCTGACCTAGAGATCCTGTTTGGAAAGATGGAGATATGAGTGAAATTTTCTCTTCTTTCCTTCCTTTTCTATTATTTTATGGGAATTGGTGGCTGAAGGAAACCAGGCTAAGCAAGTTTGCATGAAACCACTGGAGTTTTCCAATCTGTAAACTAAGGTTAGATTATTGAGTTTCCTGGTGGATGAGTAATACAACTGAAAGTTCTGAACCCCTAGTTTAAGACTATTAATTGAGATTCTGCACGGCATTTAAGGATTTTATTGTGTGGTCTAATCTGCATCATTTGTTTCAATCATATAACTGTTGAATTGCTTTCTCATCTTTAGGTTTCCTATGCTGTCAAATAATATTTACTGTCCGTACAGGTTATCCCAGCTTTGGATGCCCATACCCCAGTATATGCATCATCCTTTACTATGGAGGTACTAGTCTCAGGTTTCACTAATGTACATCAAATTGGTTGATCTTGGCTTGTATGCACAAATATCATGCCAGAAGGCATGAAGATTCTTCATGAGATTCATCCCAGTACTAAATTAGTATATCTTGTTTCCAGAATAATTATTGAAATATATGTAATAGAACAGTCCTGGCTTTATTTAGCACAGAGCTATAAGACTAACTCAAATATTTTGCTTGTTCAGTATTGGATGTTTATATTTAAACTGTTGGCCCTAGTTCATGTTTATCTGCGTGCAAAGACTAGTGCTCTTGGCATCTTTGATATTTTGAGACATAAAAAATGACATCTCTAACCGTTTAACAGCTTATTAAAAAGCGATTGAAGGAGAATGGCATCTTTGTGCCATCTAGACTCAAGGTTTTCAGGACAAGGAAAAAATTTGTTGCTGGTCCTTTTGAAATAGAGCCTATCACTGTCACCCATTCTATTCCTGATTGCTGTGGGCTAGTTCTTCGTTGTGCCGATGGTACGATTCTTCATACTGGTGACTGGAAGGTATGCTCTACTTCTCTTTCTCTTCCTTGCATCCACTTGATGAGCTCATAAGAATTTTTTGTTCTAAAGATTGATGAATCACCCTTGGACGGAAAAACGTTTGATCGTGAAGCTTTACAGGAGATCTCCAAAGAAGGAGTAACATTGGTAAGTATCCCGTTGTGCTATGGTCACATATGTGCAACAGAAATGCATGGACGTTCATCTTATGATAGAGAATACTGAAACATTGCTTCTATTGGAAAATGAATGCGATAGTCGTTTCATTTTTCATTGTTAAAATATGAAGGAAGAAGGGGAGCACTGTTCTATTTACTTGATTGATATGTTATGATTTAATCATTTTGACCTTTTCTGGGAAAGATATTTGCCTACATTCACATTTCTGTTTAACATAGATGGAACCAAAAAAATTAGAAAAAGAGGGAGAGAGGTTAAAGAGAAGTTCAGTCTTAATATTTGGATCTGAATGTGCGTGGCAGTGAAGAATGCAATGGTACCTACGGCAGTACAAAGTGTTTTGGGTAGTTTTTTCAATTGTATGGTCATTTTGTCTAAATTGGGAAGGTTGATTTTTGTTTATAATGACTATCTTTTGAACTACAGTGCGACTGAATGAAGGAAGATTGTTATTTCTTGTCTTGCTTGTGTTCAAAATCTTTCCCCGAGTATTCTTATGCTTGGTGAACTTTAATGTGTTAGGTGCACTATGATTCTGCTTAGGTTTCTTGTGAATATGTTTGTTTTCATTACGCTATTCATAAATGATTGGGCAAACTGAAAGATGCATTCAATACTCGTGGTCAGATGATGAGTGACTCCACAAATGTGCTATCACCTGGAAGGACAATTAGTGAAACTGTGGTGGCAGATGCTCTGTTGAGACATATATCAGCCGCTAAAGGGAGGGTTATCACCACTCAATTTGCATCAAATATACATCGCCTGGGAAGTGTGAAAGCTGCAGCTGATTTGACCGGAAGAAAGCTTGTATGTTATCTTATTGTTAATACAATTCTCTAGTTTACCTCAGAAATGCTGTGAACTGTTTATCAACAAGGTTTTACTTGTGTTACTGCTTTACGTTATGATCCTGTGCCAGGTCTTTGTGGGAATGTCGTTAAGGACATACATGGATGCAGCCTGGAAGGATGGAAAGGCGCCATTTGATCCTTCCACTCTAGTAATAAGCTTCAAATCCTTTCATCCTTTTCCTTTCTCTTTCAATTTTGGATTGGATCTTAAGCTTTTTTATTTGCGCCTTTCCTCTTCTTAGTTTCTTTCTCATTATCTCATCAAGCATCACATGCAGCTGATTTTTGCAATGAGAAGCTTGTGATTTGTTGGTATACTATTGTTGAATTCTCTAACTATTTAATTCAGTTAATAGAAGAAATGAAACTTTCTTTCTTGTGGCCTTCAAAGCTCTTGTCTGTCAGTCTGATCTTTAAATCTTTATAGTTATTTCAATTGGAAGCAGTACCCTCTACCTGCAATCCAATAGTTATTGTTCCTTTCTGCCTAACTATCATATATGGACAATTGCTTTTACCTCATTTACGGCACTCCCTAGCTTTCGTTGGTGTGTGTTTGTCATATTTATTTCTTTCCCTTTTATTTCTATGTCTACTTTTGCTTGCAGACATATTATCACACCATTCTTGTTGTAGAAGTGTCTTCTCACAAAATTCCTTGGTGCAATTTGTTGTTGCTAGCACGGCACCTTATGCTCGTCTTTTTGAGCCAATCTGCATGCATCATGTTTTTACTCTTAAACTTCTATTCATCTTACTCTTGTGGATTCCATAGTAATTCAGGCCCTTTGCTGTTTCATTAAATACTTTACAGGTGAAAGTGGAAGATATTGATGCTTACGCTCCAAAGGACTTGCTAATTGTTACAACTGGTTCACAAGTAAGGTGTTCAATATTATTGATTCTCTTTCCAATGCAACACATAGCTTGCATGTGACCATGCATGTTCTCGTGTCAGGCAGAACCACGTGCTGCCTTGAATCTTGCTTCCTATGGAAGTAGTCATTCGTTTAAACTGACCAAGGATGACATCATTCTTTACTCAGCTAAGGTAATATAGATTTTATTGTGGCTTTTGATTCACTTCCTATCAAAATTTTTTTTGAAAGATAGTCTCTATATCAATATTTACGGTACCAATCTCTGAATATTAATTTGACTAGTTAATTAATGACATTACATGAACTTAACACATATTTTCTCTTCTTGATTTTATTCAAAATGTATATATCCATTGGTATAGAAACTAGATAATAAGGTCTATTTTTGACTTTCAGGTGATCCCTGGTAATGAATCTAGGGTGATGAAAATGATGAACCGCATATCAGAAATTGGGTCCAATATAGTAATGGGCAGGAATGAAATGTTGCATACATCTGGTCATGGGTATCGTGGTGAGCTGGTAAGATCTTAATTCATCTCCTCAAAAATGCATTGTTTATCAAATGCTATATTCATCAAAGTATAGAAAAGAAAGTGGAGAATATTATTGCTGAATCATGATGGGTTATCTTCTGCCTTTAACAGAAAGTAGAGAATATTATTCATTCATTACTCCTCCTTTCTCTTTTGTTTTATTACTGCAAGAACTATTGTGAGGTAGATGACATTAGGTACAGATTCTGCAATATTTATCTTTTTCTGGGGTTTCAATTTGGTTTAGGACTTGTGAGCTTGTTTGTATATATAAACGTGCCTCTTTAGGACTGTTACTTAATATGTTTTCTATGACATGAAAATGCTGAAAAAACTTAGTTAATTTCTAATATCTTTGTTTCCTTATCAATATGAATATCCTTGATTGTACATCTGGTTAGTATTTTTTTTTCATAATCTACATGTTAATTCTGTTTCTTCAGGAGGAATTACTTAAAATCGTGAAACCTCAGCATTTTCTTCCAATTCATGGAGAACTCTTGTTTTTGAAAGAGCATGAATTGCTTGGGAAGTCAACTGGCATTCGACACACTACTGTGAGTCAGATTTTGGGTTTTATGTTTTTTGTATTGATTATAGGTGGCACATATTGGCCTAATTTGGCTTTCACAGAGAAAAAGTGATTGACTAGATTCAATCATGAAATTGGTTTCACTTCTTTTAAACCTTTCGTCATGATTACTAAAAATAGTCATTACTATAGTTAGGTTAGAGCAATTTCCTTATGGGATGCTTTGACATGGAAAATTTAAATTATGTTTAGAATTGGGAATTACCAATATCTATTCTATATCATACATCAGGTTATAAAAAATGGCGAGATGCTTGGGGTTTCTCACTTGAGAAACAGAAGGGTACTGTCTAATGGTTTCATTTCTATATCATACATCAGGTTATAAAAAATGGCGAGATGCTTGGGGTTTCTCACTTGAGAAACAGAAGGGTACTGTCTAATGGTTTCATTTCTCTTGGCAAGGAAAATTTGCAGGTAGGTTGAACGTTTCAAGCTTTTACATCGTGAAAATTCAATTGAGAATTTCTTTTAAGTTCTATGTTTTGTTGCAGTTGATGTATAGTGATGGGGATAAAGGTTTTGGCACATCAACTGAACTTTGTGTTGATGAGAGACTAAGAATTGCAACAGATGGCATCATAGTGGTCAGGTAGATTTCTGCATTTGGGTATTTAAACTTGTTAGATTCATGGTGTCTTAAGATTTCTCTGGTGCAGCATGGAAATTCTTCGTCCGCAAAATGTAGATGGTCTAGCCGAGAATAGCATAAAGGCAAAGTTAAGAATTACAACACGGTGCTTGTGGCTGGATAAAGGGAAGCTTTTGGATGCCCTTCATAAAGCTGCTCATGCAGCACTTTCAAGCTGTCCAGTCAACTGTCCATTAGGTCACATGGAGAGAATAGTTTCCGAGGTGTTGAGAAAGATGGTAAGGAAATATAGTGGTAAAAGGCCTGAAGTTATTGCTACTGCTGTGGAAAATCCAGCGGGAGTTCTTGCTGAAGATGTTAAAGCGAGGCTTTCTGGCAATTCTCGTGTTGGTTTTGGGGTAGCGGCATTGAAGAAAGTGGTTGATAAGCGCGGAAAAAGTAGGTCAAGCAAGATGCAATTTGATGGCGAGGAAACTGTACAGTTGGAGAAGTCAGTGGAAGAAGATTTGAAAGGTGCTCATCTCTATGCTCTGCTTGTGTGTGCCTTTGTAGTATGGCTGGAGGTGACTTTGCCCCCTGAACATCCATGGCTGTTTTCTGGATATATGAGCATGCATTCAGATTAGGAGAGAGATTTTGGTTTCATACTAATTCAGCAAAATTTAAAGTTGTGATACAAAATTCCTAAAGTTGACCTCTTATTGACACTAAATGTTCAGTTCCAAAACAACTTAAAACTTGCAGCTCCAAGTGTAAAATGGCTGGCTTTCTGGTTACACCAGCCACATCATGGGTATAAACCAACACTAGGAGATAGCTAAGTGGATGTTAACGGGAGCCAAGCATTACATTTTTACCTCCTTGTCTTGGACTGGGATGCATTATATATTTATGAACATAAGTTTTACTTTCATGGGTAGATTTTATTACAACGAGAATATCTTTTCTTAGCGTGCAACTTATTCATATTGCACAATCATATGCAGTTGATGGCATTGATAGCAAAAGACTACTACCTGAAGAAGAAGCTGAAACTTCCAATTCCAGTGTGGTTGACAACTCTCATGATGAAGACGACTTCTGGAAGTCATTTGTTTCCTCGTCACAATCTGATGGATCGGTAAAAGGTGATGACAGTTTGTCACAGGAGGAACATGTAAAAGATGGTTCTGAAAGCAGTGAAGATGACTCGTTGGAAATGCAAACTTCTCAACCGAAGCCTTCTAAGTCTGTTAAACGAAACAAATGGAGACCTGAGGAAATTAAGAAGCTCATTCAAATGCGTGGGGAATTACATGACAGATTTCAAGTTGTAAAGGGAAGAATGGGTCTCTGGGAAGAGATATCATGTAATTTAATCGCTGATGGGATGAATCGAAGTCCAGGGCAGTGTAAATCTTTATGGGCATCACTAACTCAGAAATATGAGGTTTGTTCCTCGTTCTGTTACTTTGAAATATCGGACTGCAGTTCCAAAAAGTCTTAATACAAATGAAATTCTAACGTTTGTGTGCTCATATTTGTCTTAGCATGTACCTTAAATTGTAAAAGCGCATGCATATCTGTGCAACGTGTTCCAACATTACCAGAAAGTTGCCTTCTTACTGAAAGTTACATAACAATTTTTGTGCCAGAAGGGAATCTGTTTTACATTAACCTTTTTCCTAACATGTACAGGAAAGCAAGAGCGGGAAACAGGGTCGAAAGAATTGGCCCTATTTTGAGGACATGGACAAAATTTTGTCAGGATTGGAGGCAGCAGCATCAAAATAATGGGATGGTAAGCGTGGGGTTGAACACTTTCCGTGGAAGCTTTCAAGTGCCTCTTTGCTCGAGTTAGAATGATATCAGTATAGCACAGGATCGAAAACTGGGGACCAAATGAAAAGTGGGCTGGTCTTGAAGCCGTAGGAAGGAATTGTAAATTATTTTAGCTGATCAGCTGCATGATGAAGAAGCTTTGGTGACCTTGTTCTGTAAAAGTATGGGACCCTTCATTTATTTGCCATCAATCACATAATGAGAATGGCGTTTAGCCTATTTTCTGCTATATTATTTATATCTCTTCCTACTTTTCTTATTCAAAATCTTGATTTCGTAGAACACTTGGTTGGTAGCCATAATTGTATACATTTTCTGATAACAACTTGAGTTGAACAGGTCTATGTTCAAAGTTGCCCATCTTTCTCCCAAGGCTTATCTCCCTTGACTTTGAGGTTTATATCAATCTTTAATTTTGTCAGGCTACCTAAACTTTGTTTTTCCACAGTCAATGGTGGGAAAGTTTTTCGCTTTTTACACGATAGGCTCAACAGGTTTTGCACTTTAAATTTTCATACTTGGATGATAATCTATGTGACCAATGTAATTTTAAGGTTATGTATATGTTAAGAGTACAATGTTACTATCTAATGTTTTAAAAATCGAACTAAAAGTTAAACTGATAAGACAAGAAGTTTAAAATTTAAAGAGTTCAATTGATATTAAAATGTTATAAAATCGGTTAAATATTAAATAAAAATAAAGAATTTATAATATCATTTAAAGAGATCGTTCTTATCTAAATTTGAAGTTTAATTAAAAAAGAAATTGTTAAGCAAAAATTAATTAATTAATTTTGATTTATAAAAACTTTTTAACGAAGACATAGAGGACAACATCTCTTTAAGTAATCTTAGCACCTCCGAGAGATATCGTAACTTGTTACTAGCTCATTATAAGGAAAAAAATTAAAAGGGCTTTGAAGGAGATGAAAAGTGGAAGGGTCAGTAGAGTCTAATGAGATATCTGTGGAGGTGTGGAAGAGCCTAGGCGAAGAGGGTATTCTTTGGTTAGCTAAGCTTTTTAATGTTATCCTTAAATTTTTCAAAATGCTAGATGAGTGGTGACTTGGTATGCTAATTGCTCTATACAAGAACAAATGAGACGTCTGAAGATGTAACAATTATAGAGATATCAAACTACTTAATCATACCATGAAATAATAGGAGAAGATGATGGAGCAGAAAGTAAGAAAGACTACTCCTATCTTGAAAAACCTATTTGGCTTCATTTTAGGAAGGTCCACAATAGAAGCTTTACATTTTCTTAAAAGATTAATAGAATATTACAGGAAAATACAATGTAACTTATACATAGTTTTTATTAACTTAGAGAAGGCGTATAAGAGAGTACTTAGGGAAATCATAAAGAAGTGTTTAGAAGTTAAAAGAGTTCTGATGACCTATAAACGGGATAATAGGGATAAATATGAAGGCGTAAATATTAGAGTGAGGATAATAGAAGAAGATACAGAGAATTTTCTATTGATATTGGGTTACACTAAGGCTTCTCACTAAGCTCTTTTTTGTTTGCAATAGTGATGAATAAGATCACCAAGAATATCCAAAGGAATTTGCCCTAGTGTATATTGTTTGCTGATAACATTATTTTAGTAGACGAGACAAAAGAGGGTGTCAATATTAACTTAGAACTTTGGAGAGATACGTTAAAGTCGAAAGGTTATAAATTGAGCAGGAATAAGACTGAGTAGTTAGAGCGTAATTTTTCAGGCCATACGGTAGCTTTCAATGTGGAGGTAAAGATTAGTTCAGAAGTTATACCACAAAAGGAGTGTTTTAATTATCTAGGATCTATTATCTAAAGCAATAAAAAGATCAATGAAGACATATATAGTTCACCGTATCAGATCAAGGTGATTTAAATGAAGAAGTGCATCAGGATTTTTATGTGACAAAAAGATACCACTCAAGTTCAAAGGTAAATCATATTATTTAGCAATTAGGCCGACCATGCTCT
>JAOQMK010250236.1:0-10116 GCA_027564415.1 Erythroxylum macrophyllum
GAGTTGGGTTCTTTTAGCTCGACAAGATACCTTTTTTAATTATAAATTACTTATTTTTAAATCAATATCTAAAAAGTAAAAAAAAAAAAAAAAAAGTCAAACCGGACATTAATATGTAATATAAGATATTTAAGGTGTAAAAGTTCAACCGACAATTATAAAACCGATATATAATAAAAATTATACACTAAAAATTTTAAAAAATATTTAAAAAAAAGACTATCATTGTTAATCCAAGAAATTAAATTTTAATTAAAGAAAAAAACTTAAATAAAAACCAACTGATTTATCTTGATTAATAAAAATCAATAGATTAATTAATAAACTGATTGACTTAATTTTATAATAAAAGTTATTAAGGTAAACCAAATTGAAGAATTAGTCGGTTTATAATTTTATAATTAAATCAATCAGATCAGTTTATTTTTAATTATTATTTGAAATTACTTAAAATATCTTGTAACATTAGAATTTATAAGAAAAAAATATTAAAATTAAGTTAAATTTGTTATTTGTATAACTAATAATTATATTATAATTTTACTTTTCAAAATATTAAATAAAATTATAATAAGCTAAAAAGTCAAAAGACATGCTTTTTGCTTTTTCTAGGGGAAGAAGTCCTTGATCAGATTCATGTTCTTTACTTGCCAAACTTCACTTGTACTACTCAGGTGGTGTTTCATGTTAATTATGGTCTTTCCCCAAAGTGGCAAGTTCAAATCAAAATTAAAGAGCTAAACTTCAACAACTTAATCATTAATTACAATGAAATATTACCACTGTCTAATTTCATATAAAGATGAGTAGGTTTTTAAACTCTCCTCTACATTGAAAATTTACAAATACATAATTAATTTAAAATTATTAAATATGGTTAAATTTTTAGGATTCTTCTGGATTTGATAAACTATTACATTAATCTCTTATATTAAAAAACCATTCGTTATCACTTAAATTTTTTAATTAATGTATTGTCCGTCCCCTTATCGCCAGATTGCCATTAAAAATTCTATATATACATGCAAAAACAATGTCGTTTTGAAATTTATGGTATGTTTGGGAGTTTACGATGGAATGGAATGAAATGACAATTAATGGAACGGAATGGAATGGAGTGGAATGGAATGAAATGAAATGGGTCACTCCATTGTTTAGAAGTTTAAATAAAATAAGAGAGGGTTTTGAAGGCAAGTCATGTCATTTCATCCCTGACCCCCCAATTTGAGAGGTTACAAAATATTAAATTTTGGATGGCAAATGATGGCTTCCAAAGCCATCAATTGCCATTCCATCCTGCTTTAAAATAGACTCTCAAACAATGGCCTGAGTCATTTGGGTCATTCCATTCCATTCTCTTTCATCCCTTCACTCACATCCAAACATACCCTAGGGATCCAAATAATTTTACCCAATTAAGGATTAAATTTACAGACCCTCCGTCGTTTGGCATATTATGAATATACCCACTAGCTTTTAAAAATGTCAATATCACGTAAAAACGATGTCATTTTTATGTGTATAAATAGGGTTTTTAACAACTTGATGGTCGGGAAGACGAAAGATATATTGAATTGTCAAACTCCAAGAGTCCTGAGAAATTAACACTATGTAAATAATTTTAAAATATATAATATATGAAAATTAATTTAATACATACTTAAAATTTAATAAATATGATCATTATTAAAAAAAACTATAACTCTTTGATTCCAAAGTAATGTTAATCAAATCTCTTCCTGTAGCTCTTACACTACACAAGCCAATGCCTTCCCCATATAAATTGATCATTGACAAATTACAAATTGATCCAATGAGCTTAGATCACTTTACAAGGTCAAAAGTATGTCAAATGTGGTTGCATTTGTTTAAAGATAGTGGCAACCTTAGCTCTTGGTCCTCATTATTTTGTCCAGTGCATGTGTTGGAGGATTAGTGGAACAAGAAAATAGCCTATATGGTTGCTTAGGCAATAGAAGAACATCAACCACTCCTCAACTAACGCCACTTTTAGGATATTAAATTTCTAATTTTCCTTAAAATTTTCTGAAAAATAATTAATTCATCTAATAATTTCTGATTAAATCGTAATTACATGTCATTTAACATGTAATTATCATTTATAAGCATAATAAATACTATATTTTGCATTTCTAATAACATTTATTCAAATTTTTGATCCATCAGTTTATTGTAAAACTTGAAGGAATAGATCATAAGAGGTGGCTTATATAAAGTCTCTTCATCTAAGATGATTTTGGATTTGAAGAGACTGTAATTTATTTTAATTTTGATAAGAGTAATTAATTATAGTAAAAATTTGTAAGTGTAAGTTGAATTGAACTTACCGTCTGACTTTTAGTTGTTGACTTGTTATAAGTAAATATTAGTAAGTTTCAATCAGTTTAGCTGATTTAACAATAAAAACTTGAACTATCCAATTTTTCAGTTTTATTTTTAATTTTTCAGTTCGATTTCTTTTATTAACTCTTGTTGTTAAAAACGATCAATTTATTAATTAATCGAAAATTTTTGTAAATTAATAAATTTTTATAAACTAAAGTAAATTAATTTATTTTCATTTAATAATATATTTTTTCAATTAAACTTTAAATTATTTGGTAGGTACGGTCAATCTCTTTTAATCATATTTTATATTTTTTAATTTTATTTAATCATTAACTAATCTTATAATCGTAGATTGAATTTTTTAAACCTTAAATTTTTATTTTGACCGTATAAAAAATATTGGGCGAAATATTACAGTAATTTGATTATTAGATTCAACAGGAGGCGGCTTCCTTCTTTAACATTACAAAACCTCACACAAGACACGTGATTACTATGTGGTTCAAGTCAAGAGTAGACCACCATCCATAAAATAGTGTTATAGTTGATGGGTTAGCTACACTGACTCAAACAGGCGTGCGCAAGTCAAATGGTTTATGATTAAACGAATCACAGGTTTGCCGCACAGATAGGGAAGAGCGTGGAGTTTTCAGACGGCTGTAGATACCGAGGTTTTAACCAGAATCCGCCGCCGTAAACAATACGGGGAAATGATAAAATGGACTCGGGAAAATAAATCGAATTAATTAAATTTAAATTAATTTCAGATAACTTAAATTAATTTAAGTAAATTTAATAAAATAATTTTAATGTAAAATTAGGTAAAAATCTCGAATCATTCAATTTTTCTAACGGAATTTAAAATGAACAAAGAAAATTATGATCCCGTCTTATTATCAACTCTAACATTAAATGTGGGAGGCAACTAAAGTAAAGATTGACTTTACTGTCCCACTGCTCGCACAATATGGCATACGTTCATGCCTCAGTGATATTGACATAATTTTATCTCGACCGACTACCTTCTCTGGTTTACTGCTAACCTCTCCATGCAAAGGTCATCAATTTCTAGGATGGACTGGAATCTGCTTTTTAGTGTTACCTGTTGGTTCATATGGAATTAAAGAAACCAGCGAATATTTACAGACCTCTCACTTGCCTCTCATGTGAAGGTCATTGTGGCCAGGGTTAGGGCCATTCAGCAGGTCAATATGCTTACGCTCATCACCAACCCACAAACCTCTCGCCTAGATGCCTAGATTGGATGAAGTCCACCAGCTTTCATCTAGTAGGGGGCGTGTTAAGGAATGACCGTGATGAACGGAAGACCAGCTTCACCTATCGGATTGGCAACTGCACATTGTTGGCATCAGAACTTTGGGGGCCCTGAAAGGATTGGAGTTGGCTTGGCGTTTCGGCGAATGACGAGTTTTATTGGAAGTAGACAACACACAAGTTATCAAACTTCTTGAGAAGGATCCTCCGTATACCCACTACAACTGGACCTTGATCTCCAAACTCAAAATGCTACTCCACAAAGATTGGGAACTGAAATATCTACACACCTATCGTGAAGGAAACTTTGTCGCCGATTGGATGACCAATTTTGCTTTAAGTCTTCCTTTAGGGTACCGTGAATTCTCTAATCCTCCTGTTGGCATTAGTACTATCTTTGCACAGGATCACTCTGACACCACCTTCCCCAAGCAGCGTCCTCTCTAATTAGCATCAAGTTTTTAAAAACTGGACCAAACCGTCTAGCCCGACTGAAAAAAGTTTGAACCAGACAGTAATCCGATTCGGTTTCGCCTAATAACCTCTATGTATAAAAACCGACCGGTTCAAACTTTTTCTGATCGGACCGAACAGTCCGGTCCGATTTTTAAAACCTTGGATCACACTGAAAACCAAATGACGCCATCACTTATTACAATATAAGTGCCTATAAGCATAATGTAATTTTCTTACATTAACATCATAATTTTGCTAGAAACATTACATAAATTGTATTGCCACCTACGGAATGCTCCAGTAACATACTTCTCTCATCATCCTCTATTTTATTTGAGTTGAAAATAATTATCTTTCTTACTTCCGGTTACACGCAACACCACTACCAATACTCATTTTAAAGTACATTGATGAAACTTACAAACATAAACATATTAAACTCCGAATTATTATCTTAATTATATTTTCAAATAAACATGAAAAAATAAACATGAAAGAAATATATATACTTGGTTAGTTATACATGTATTAATGCCAAACTCTAGATCTTGATCAATATTTCTTCTATAGGCAAAAGGTGCAAATTTAACTAATATTTCATAAAATTACAAGTTAATTTTTAATATTTTGAGGCATTTAAATGAATTCTAACATTTGCAAACTGTTCAAATTTCACCACAAAAATTTAAATAGAGTAAAGTCTTCTTAAGACGATTTTATGAAGAAAATGCATTTGTCATAACGAATGAATTAAGAACATCTACTGATAGTCAGTTCTTATCTTATTTTGATCATATTTAAGTTAAAATTATACTATATTAGAAGTTTACAATTGAAAATAATTTCATACATTACTAATTTGTAATTTATTTTAATGCAGTAGAAAAAGTTGATGCAAATACTTTAGATGAAAGCGTAGTTTACGAATCTTTAAATAGCGTTGGAGAATTTGTAGTTTTTGACGATGATGAGACACAACCTCCTTCATAAATACAAATTTAATTTTTATTGTTATTTTAATATTTATATTAGACTCATATTTATTTATTATTAATTTATTATATAATAATAGATATTGGTATATTTTTATTTCAATAAAATATTTTATTTTTACTTATTCTTATAAGTTTTACTTTTTTATTTATTATACACCAACTTTATAGCAGTTCACTACTAATTAAACAACTAAATCTTAAATTTTTCTTTCAATTAGTTCGACGTCCGGTTTGCATTTAGAGAGATTTTGTCCCTTGCTCAAAAAAAAAAAAAAAGAGCAAAAGATTGTTTCCAAGTTTTGACTCTGCCAATTGAAAAGAGAAGAGACGTGAAGACTAGGGCCACGTGGGGGAGGCAAAATCATTGAGCAAGCACAAAGTTAAAATTTAAAATAATTTTCAATTTTAATTATATCAAAGGACTAAATAATATTCAATATTTTGGTACAGTATATACTAATCTTGAATTTTCAATTCAATTAAACATAATTTAATTTTGATTATTTGAATGATTGGTTTTGATTATTTCATCCTAATCTTAATTTTAGTAAAAACATAATTTATTATATTATTCTTGAATTTTCAATTCAATTAAAAATAATTTTATTCTATTATTTTTAACAAAATTGACTTAATTTTTCACCATTAGTGAGATTCATTAAATTTTTTATCAAAATAAGTGTAAACTTTATTGAGTTCGAGGATTGAAACTTAAACTAACTAACAAATAAATAACAACAACTCAACAAAAATTTCACTAATATATAGAATTTAGAGAGATTCAATAGTATGCATCTTTATTTTTAATTAGTAAAGAAACTATTTTCGAATGATTTATATGAAAATAAATAAATAATTAATATATAAAATATAAAATAAATAATAAACTAGATATTACGATAAAGATAGACAAAGTAAAAAAATCAAATAAGTTATAAAAAAAAAGGAAGAAAAAGAAAAAGAAAAATTAATAATAATAATAATAATAATAATAATAAGAAGAAGAAGAAGATAATATTAGTAAGTTTCACTGATGATTAAAAAATACGATCGGTTTAGCTAGTTTAATAAAATTTTTTTGAATCATTCAATTTTCGGTTTAATTTTTAATTTTCTAGGTCGATTTACTTTAATAACTCTTGTTGTTAAAAATGATCAATTTATTAATTAATCAGTAATTTTTGTTCATTAATAAATTCTTATAAATCAAAATAAATCATTTAATAATCTCTTTTTTAATTAAACTTCAAATGTTTTGATAGATAAAGTTAACATCTTTTAATCATATTTTAAATTCTTTAATTTTATTTAATATTTAGTCAATTTTATGACAGTCGAATTTAGATTGAATCTTTTAAATCTTAAATTTTCCATTTTAATAGTTTAACTTCAAATTAGTTTTTAAAATATTGAATTTGACCGTATAAAAAAATATTAGAAGGAATATTACACTATAATTTGATTATTAGATTCCACAAGAGGCGGCTTCTTTCTTTAACATTACAAAACCTCACGCAAGACACGTGATTACTATGTGGTTCAAGTCAAGAGTAGACCACCGTCCATAAAATAGTGTTATAGATAGTTGATCGGTTAGCTACACTAACTCAAACAGGCGTGCGCAAGTCAAATTCTCCACGATTAAACGAATCACGGCATTAATTAATCCGGTGTTCTACGGTTTGGCCCACAGATAGAGAAGAGCATAGAGTTCGAAGACGGCTGTAACAGCAACGAACTTGGAGAAAGTTCGTGACACTGAGGTTTTAACCAGAACCCGCCGCCGTAAATAATACGAGGAAATGATAAAGTGGATTCTCACGAAACTGGATGAAGAACTTTTAACAATTCCTATTTTGTACCTTATTTGAACAATTAAAAATTGTTCTGCAAAATCCAGAATGGATAAGCTCCTATCATCTCTGTACAGACAAAGGATGCTTCTATTCACCTGATTCGATAGTCAACTTTGAGATATAGTCAAATATTTATCTTAACGTCTGGATACTTGAAGATACTGTCAAAAATGATATCAAAGTTGTTTTAGAAGACTCAAAGCTGATTCAGTCAGTTAATAATATAATTGAAGCAACGACTAGTTGAAGAAAACTCCTATTTAATAAAGAGCTACTGCATTTACAAATGACATCAGATTTCCTGAAAATCATCAGTAGCATCAATATTCTCGAAAGTCATATCATTATCAAACCCTCTGTACTTTAAAAACTTAAAACCCTCTATTTAGAGAGATTGATATTCTTTGAAGCTCATATTGAGCAAAAACCACTTTCATTTGTTGAGAGCTTCTAGAGGTTAGTTAAATACTATTAAGTGTAAAAGGTTAGAAAACTTTGAAAAATATGTTCTCGTGAGCTTGGAAAGGCTCCTCAAATTACTACATGGATAATTTAGTGAAATGCTCAAGCTAGATACTTAGGGACTGGATGTAGGCTTGATTATAAGCCGAAATAGTATAAATTTGTTGTGTCATTCTTTCTCTTTTCTTAGATTTTAAATTTTTGCATTATAGTTATTGTTGTTTCAATTTGCAAGAAGCTCCTTTCATTTTAAATTTTAATAGGCTCCTTTCATTTTAGAGTTTAACAGGCTCCCATCGTTTATATGCATTGATAGTAACTTGCAAAATTTTCAAGTCACACATAATTCACCCCCCCTCCCCTTTGCGTGTGTTTTGCATTATCATTTGGTATCAAAGCGAGCTTTCACATTTATTGTGTTTTGCAGCACGTGATAGATTATGAAAAATAAGTTAAGAAGTCGTGAAGGACAATATGTCACAAAGTCCTCGTATTTTTAATGGAAACAATTATTCCTATAAGAAGGAAATAATGACAATTTATCTCCAATGTGTGGATATTGAAGTTTGGCAAGTTATCAAAATGGGAGTTACATCTCCTGTTACTGATGATGTAGAATTATGGACTGATGTTGATAGAAAAAAATCACAGCTAAATGCTAAGACGTCATCTTGTTTGTGCACTCTTTTTAGAAGAATATAAAAAGATATCCTACTATTCTACAACAACAAAAATGTGGGACAAACTTCAGGTTACTTTTAAAGGAACAAATGGGGTAAAGAAACATGGGATAAGTCGATCTTTCAGTACATCAATA
The DNA here is from genome assembly GCA_027564415.1 of Erythroxylum macrophyllum. Classification (NCBI taxonomy): domain Eukaryota; kingdom Viridiplantae; phylum Streptophyta; class Magnoliopsida; order Malpighiales; family Erythroxylaceae; genus Erythroxylum; species Erythroxylum macrophyllum. The sequence goes on from JAOQMK010250236.1 coordinate 8,211, forward strand.
TGAAACTATTAGCATAAAACAGGGAGAAAACATAGACGAATTCTTTGGAAGATTCAATAACTTCATCATAGCCTTGAAGAATTTGGGGAAGATATATGATGAGCTCATAACAAAGATACTAAGGTCACTACCAAAGGAATGGAGACTTAAAATGACAGTTATAGAAATTGAAAAGGATCTAAATACCATTTCACTTGATTGGCTAAGAGGAAACTTGATGATCCATGAGACAGAGCTTAGACGAGATGAAGGATCCTCCTACAGGAGAGTAATGACTTTGAAAGCTACTGATGAATCAGCTCCATCCAACAGTGTTGAAAGCGACACTGAGTTATAGATAGATGGAGATAATGAATTTAATTTTATGGTAAAAAAAATATTCATGCTTTTATAAAAAGAAGTTGATAAAGAAAAGAAAAGTAAATAAGAAAACTTGAAACAATAAGTTCTTGTTAAAACAGGCAGCGACAATAGTAGTAATACACATAATACTCAAATTATAAATGATCGCTACAAGAAGCCTGGACACACCAGATCAGAATGTCTCCTTCTCCTTCAAAAGGACAAAACTGAAAATAAAAGACCCATAAAACAAACTATGATTGTAACTTGGTCTTATGAATATTTTGAAATTTTTTATGAAGAAAAATCTGAAAAAGTAAGCAATGTTTGTCTTATGGTTTATTTAGGAGAAGATGATGTATATTATTCTGACTTTGATATTGAATTTGATGAATTATGAGATGTATATCTGAATTGTATGCTCAACATAAAAAATTATGGAGAAGTCTAAAAACAATGATGTATCTTTGAAAAATAAAATTAAATCATTAGAATCAGTGAATAAGAACTTGTTGTCTAAGAATATCTCTTGAAAATGATTATAAGCAAAAGGTATTAAAAAAAAGGGAACAAAAAGTGGCTCGGTTAGAAAATGCATTGCTTGAGAATGATTATGAAAAAGTAAAACATTTAGAAGAAAATGTTATTATACTGGAACTTGAAAAAGAAAAATTTGCTGGAAAAATCATATCTTTAGAAAATAATCTTTCTAATTTTGTTATTAGAAAGAATAATCTTTATACATTACTTGGTAATGGTAACCCGGATCCTTCCCGTTCACTAGCTCCCCTTCCTTATAACCCGAATCCTTCCCGTGAGGATAGTCTAGAATGGCTAGCTAGCTCTTCCAAGCAGTATACTAATGCTTCAGCCTATAACCACTTGCGGCCGACCCGTCAATCAGTGCTTTGGCATTCATTAGTTTGGCATAAGGGGACTAGTCCTCTATGTTCTATTATATTATGGTTGGCTTTCTTGAACAAATTGCAAACTAGGGATAAGCTCTAGTTTCTCCACACCCCCAATCATTGTTCCTTGTGTTTAATGGCTTATGAGACTATTGACCATATTTTCTCTCATTGTGCTTTCTCCCGTTCGGTTTGGACCAATACTCTCCACCACTTCCACCTTCCCTGTAGTGCCCCCTTACCGTAGAGTACACACCGGGATGCCCGCAGGTCATTCCGGTATATAACCTATGACAAGAAAGAACTACGAACAAACATTACTATACTCCACATGGCATAAAACATTAATATTAAATTGCAACTTTTTAAAAATCAAACTATTTCCATTTCATTTCATCAAACTCAGTAATTTATACAACTGTCAGTCTTATCTGTCTGTACATTCCTCTGAAAACTTAACACAACTACTATATACAATCAAGACAAAATAGCAATCCTAACTAGGTCATCCAAAAAGAATCCCAGCTGACTGACCTGTGAGCCACAGCCTCTCTCGCCAATATAATCTACACAGCTCGAACAGTCTCTCTGGAGCTAGGGTCTACTCTCGATCCTGAAAAATATGTTGCAATTTTGGGTGAGTTTGCGAACTCAGT
>JAOQMK010250480.1:0-10095 GCA_027564415.1 Erythroxylum macrophyllum
CATTAATACAGTAAGCACACTTCCAGGTGATCTGCTCAGGCCACGAGGTTCTCCATTTCGATATCGCATCATATGAAGCCATCTGGTATTGGAGCATCAGGACCAAGACCACCGATAAAACTGTATCTGATGCAGCCGGCATCGGAATAACCTCCCACGCCTCCGTTATTACAATTTTGGTAATTGTCATAGAAGATATCCTGACAGCTGATGTGCACAGGGTCAAGAGGATACTTGATGGTCGGAACAAATGATGGTCCTTGACAGTCAGAAAGCCACTTGGTGATGTATCTGTAGCCATTTCCCTGTGTGCTGATATAGTGATGTGATGGCCAAGGTCCCGTCGAGTTGGTTGGATAATCGTTCGCATCGCAGAAGATACCTGCTCCCTCGTTGACAGTGGCAGCTGTCATATCTGCATGACCAGGCAGCTTAGATTCATCATGACAGTGTACTGAGCTGAGAGTCGGGGCTGGTGCTATGGTCGATGTAATGGTTGTGCCTACGACTACCGGGGCTGAGGAGCTTGATGTCGTTGCAATTGTGGCCACCCAAGACAAGCATGTCGATGTCAGTCCACCACATGGTGGGCCAGCAACACAATCCGTAACGACTGTCGCAGATGCACAAGAGCTTCCTGCACGACTTTCTAGTGGCGCTGTGGTCGCTGCTTGTGTCGTGAGTGGGGCCCAGGAAAGGCATGAAGAACTCAAGCCGCCACAAGGTGGTCCAGCAACGCAGTCTGTCACGACAGTTTGTGAAACACAGGTACTTCCTGTACGAGTTCCGAGAGGTGCCGTGGTTGCTGCTTGTGTTGTAATGGGAGCCCAAGAGAGGCATGTAGAGCTCAGCCCGCCACAGGGAGGACCAGCGACACAATCTGTGATGACCGAAGCTGAGACACAGGTACTTCCAGCCGAAGAAGGTAGAGGCGCGACTGTTGTGTTAGGTTGAGCAGCAGCAGTAGTTGAAGATGCATCGTTCGGCGAAGAAGCAGCTGTGGAGATGCTACTACTTGAAGCAGTAATGCTGGACTCAGCACTCGTCGAGACAGCAGAATTGGATCCAATAGTGCCAGAAACTCCGGCAGTACTAGAGTCAGCGGTGCTCGAATCGGCAGGAGTCGATGCAGTAGTGGTTAACGCCATAGTAGTTGAAGCATCATCAGTGCTTACCTCTGCTCCGGAAGTGGATGCAGTGGCCGAAACTGATGATGCTGAAGCACTATCGGTAACACCAGGTGTATAACATGAACCGACATCGGCTCGTGCTTGTTTCCTTAATTTGAAGCCTGGATTATTCGCATCCCAGGGACATGCTACTTGGTTGGAGTCAGCTTTGTTCCAAATCCCTTTTCGAGGTCTGCCTTGGATGTCCCATCTAGACCATGCACTCTCGATGATGAAATCTTTCATCGCTTGTGGGCTATTGGTGACAAGATTTCCACGATCGTCCATCAACTTGCCAAGCTGTAGAAGCCTTGTGAAATAAGCAGCTAATCCCGCCGTTATAGCCGCAGCTACAGCTTGTCAGTCAAGGATTGTGGTGTGCAGAAACCACTTACCTCCCGAAGTGCCTGTCCCTTTCCTGAAATAACTCCTCGGATTGTCACTCCAAAGGCGGTCTTCTCCATCGGCAGTATCGTAGAGCTGCGCAGGAGCGTACACGTGCGGCAAACTGTAGTCCGCGGCCACATTGCCATATACAACGTCTTCGATCAACGTTAAGCCGCCGACGACCAATAAAGACTTGATGTGACGAGCATTATCGCCCTTTGCAAAATTGGCAGGCCATGCATCAATAGCTTTCACTCCTTCGTTGCCAGATCCGGTTATGAGAACTACACCCTTGTCAACTATTGACTGAAGCAGAGTATATGCTCGGTTCTCGAAAGGAGCTGACGAGATCCTGTGAAATAGGGTGAAATACTCTCTTGTAAAGGACACCGCCATGAGCAGGACTCCAGTGATCGCGACACTTTTGAAATGCTCGTCTGCAAGCTGATCATTGATAATCGAAAGACCATCAATCCAATCCTCTGCGGTGTATGGCTGCGGTGAGCCACCAGGATCCTCACGATGCGGCGTTCGGACGATGTTCGCGATGATCTTCTTCGCTACTCCCATATATCGACCAGCGACGAGACTGAGCATACTTGTGCCATGTGTTCCTTTTGGTCCCCTAGCATCATCTTCTGCCGCTTCGTCCCCTTTGCCAATCTGGAACCAGTTTACTTGCTTCAAGTGTGTGAAGTCCTTGTATGTCAGCTGGAAATTGTGCCAAGGGCGAAGAACGTACTATGTTTTTCAAGCTCGCACCTGTGTCCAGAATCCACACTGGTACATCCTCACCAGCACTATCGTCGAAGAAGTAACGGAGACCATTAGGATTCTGCAGCTTACCTTTCTTGTCAATGATGATTCGTCCGTATGGCCAAGATAGATACGACAGTTGAGATGCGTCATAGCTAGGTGTGTCCGGATCTTCTGAAAGCAGTTCGGGCCATGGATCCTGATAGATCAAGCTAGTCGTAGCATCGTACTGGCAACTCTTACTTGGTCGACAGTCGTCAGCGACACCGAACACCTATACAAGGATTAGCTAGTCACAGAATGCTCTTTCGATCACTAACGCCTGCCGCTTTGGAGATGTCCAGAGTATCATTGTACCTCAACGAGACTGCCCAGTAGTTCAAGCCCAAGGTCTTGGAGATAGACGATGAGACCTTGGCAGGATCGCCGACAAGATCTTGAAGCTCCTTTTCTATCAACTGAACCTGAATGCTGTCGGTACCATCAGTCGGATATACAACAACATCATAACGATCATCATCACAGCTAGGGTCCGGTGCACTATCAGTAGGGACAACGCCACACGTGATTGTCGTTGTCGTGATCGAACATCCAGTGGTAGTACTGCTGCTTGTTGTCGTGCACGAGCTCTGTAATGGTGCTGTTGGTGTGCATGAGACATAGTAGTTGGTGCCAGTGCTCGCTGAGGAACAACCTGTGGTTACTGTTGCAGTAGCCGAGCTTCCTGTGGCGTCGCAACCATAGACAGTGCCGCAAGATGATGTTTCGGAAGATGATGTTGTGATAGTAGAGCCGTCTGATTGTGAAATACCATACGATGTGCTTGTGATACAGATCGCTGCCGTCTTGGTCTCACACGGCTGATTTGTGGGATCTGTGCTGAAGGTCGGCAAGCGATCTGAGCCGATCGTGATGCTTGGCCATTTTGGTAGCTCGCCACTGACACTGATTGAGATCGGCAAGCCTGGAATTGTGAAAGGCGGAGGCCCTATAGGAGGATAGGTACCTGGAGCCAGATTGAGCGCCCAACCCCAGATGTGGACGTCTCCCCAGTCGACACAGAAGAGAATGAACCACTTTTTACAAGGTATTTGAGTGCCACCATTGGTGGCTTTTGGAAAGTCGATCGAGGTTGTCACGGGCCATAGGAAGCCTACAGGGTATACAAAAGACGATGATGAGCTGCTGAGGGATGCGAAGGGTGTCGGAAGCAGAGTTGTGATAAGCCCATCTTGAAGGGTGGTAGTCAAGGGCTCCGTCAGTCCAGTCGGAACAGTGACAAGATCGGTCGATATTGAGACAACGGTTCGAGTCGCAGAGTTAGATCTGGTGATCAACGATACTGGTGCAGCTGAACCCGATGAACCTGAAAACGATATCGTAGCCAGGTCTGACGTAGACTTGGCACTGGTTGTGATCGCATTCGGGGCAGAAGACTGCGCTATCGAGCTAACGTCAACGTCACCGAATATGCTTGACGTCTCTGTTGTGCTGAAAACAACTTGGCTTGCCAGTACGGAGTCTGAGGTGATTGCAATGCTTGTAAGACTGGTGTCGACCAGTGAAGCAGATGCAAGCGTTTGTGAGTCTGTACTGGAGACTGTGGATGATCTTATCGCAGGACTCACATCTGCCGCCGAAGATAACGAAGAGCCTGTGATAGGTGTGGCACCCGACTTCGTTATCGATATCACTTGCGATGAGGTTTCAGCCAGCGGAGATACTTGTGTGATCTGCGTTGTCGAGCTGAAAGCAATGGATGGACTTTCCGGAATTGTAGATGAGGATCCACCGATGCTTGAGTCTTGAGCAGAGACAGAGGCGATACTGATAGAAGAGAATATCGAAGTCAGTATTGATGATGTATCCGTGAACGAGCCTTCCTGGCCTGAAGTGCTATCAGATATTGCTGTTTGTGAGGAATCACCGATACTGCTCAAGTCGCTGCCAGTGGAAGATACCGCTTGTGAGGAAGCAACAATAGGACTTGAGTCGCCGCCAAGGGAAGATATGGCAGACATAGTAGAGCTAATACTGGAGGAATCGGTCGAGAGTTCGGTGGACGAAGCTGAGGAAGCAGAAGTCGTGGCTGATATCTGGGAGCTGACAGCTGTTTCAACGGATCCTGCTACCGGACCAGAACTCAGCGCCAATGCCTCGGAGCTGGCAGATGTAAGACTCGTCGCAGCTGATGCGGGAATTGCTGTTATACTGCCTGAGTTGGCCTGTGGATCGCTGCTGAGAGGTCTATTGGATATTGTGCTTGGCAATGCATCTGTCGATGGTGCCGAGGGCACATTGTTCGATGCAGCGTCTGATGCCGTGCTCGCTGATACAGAAGACTCGAGTGAAGAGCTTGTCCGAAGAACGACGCTGATAGTCAAAGTAGATCCAGACGGTTCGCTGTCTGTCAGTGTGGACGTGGAGAGTCCACTGAGCTCTGTTGAGCTCGTGCTTGTGCTTTGCGCCGAAGACAATGATGCAGTGCCAGGAGACTGCACCAGGCTAGAGAAGCTGAAAGCAACAACGCTGGCTATAGTACTAATAGCAGTAGTCCTTGCAGTGATGCTGCTGTCGTCGCTTGTCTTGCTTAAGGACGTAGTCATGGCCCTAGAGCTAGATATCAGAACGGTATGAGAGACTTCACTGCTGGGTGCCACGACGGACGCTGGTTCGGTATCTATAATGCTCTGTCTGGTTGTCTGGCTTGATACTGTTGCGCCACTTTCCGAGAAGGAACTCGGCTTCTGTGTGGCTATAGCCGTAGTTGTGGCAATAGATGCTAGCTCGCTAGACAGACTGATCTGCTTGGTCGACTGACTTGAAGCTATCTCATTCGTGTCTGAGCATGAGGTTTGTGCTGCAACGATCGTTGCTGATGTCGAAGTTGTGCCACATGATTGTCCATCTAGACACGTCAACTGTATCTGGCATTGAAACGGATCATCACAGCACTTCCGCGGTAAAGTTACAGTGTCTCCAGCGAGGAAAAACAGCTTGAAATGGTTCGCCCATAGAAGACAAGAGATGCTCATGGACAGTTTGTCAGCTATTGCCGAAAGTGACACCTTGGTTGTGACAATGACGGCGCCATCTTGAGCAAGATGCAGGCTGTCGCTGACCTGAGCATCATGCTGAGAAAAAGGCAAGATAGTAGCGAACACCACATGGCTGAACCAGTGACATGTAAGCCATAACAGAATTACCCTCATGGTGAAACGACGTGCGAGATGTGAGTGAGGATATTACTGCACTCCATCACAAGTGCGAGTGCCGGATATTCTTATCTAGTACCCTGCTACGCCCTCTGCGCCTTTGCAGAGCGTATTCACAGTCCCATTGTTTGAACAACATCGCCGCAGTCAGACCTGACGAGATCCTTGTCGCATTTCCTGTGACAATGAGGCGAGAACTCTGATGCTGTGCATCACTGGCTGCGAGCAGCTGTTGAGAGCTTTCGCCTGGTGTGAACCAAGCTACTGCATGCATCTGGCTCAGCATGCGGCGGCCAACATAGCAAGGTCTTGATCTACCTCTACCATATGCTACGCAGAAATCCACAGGTACAGATAGTGTCGTGCTCATGCGTGAGGTGCGAAACAGATCGAGTGGCCACCGTTGAGTGTGTCGTTCTGTGCCACTTGTGCCGCATGTCGACTATGTGACGTTGCCACACTCACGGTCTTGTACTTCAGTGTACTGGCATCCTTGCTCCCAGCCTTAACAGATGCGATGTAATATGGCACTGCCTTTCGAGTCGAACAGATTAAGAACATATGAACTTCTTTCTTCAGATTTGCGTGCATGTTGAGCACAACACCATGACGGACGAGCCATCTGAGATGCACGCATATTCACCATGTGATGACCCAGTAAGCAATCTTGAAACATCGTGTTGAATGGCATGATGTAGATGGGGCGTTGTGGAAACGATAGGGTGAGGTCGAAGCTGGACTTCGAAACTGCCAAGGCTGCAACAACATGCACTGTGCACGCCGCAAATGACCAACACTCCAGTCGCGCGCGCTTCCAGACACCAGTCGAGCGTTCTCGATGGCAGCATTGTATTACTATCCCGATCTTGACAGTCTGAATGGACCATTGCCTGCCGCACGACACTGGTAGCCATGTCCGAAACGAGACTTTCACATGTTTGGCAAGACATCCGAGCATTTCTAACAAGAAGAAAGTTGCTTGGGCAAAACGATGCAGAGAGCAAAGAGGCTCGCTTGTCACATTTCGTTGAGTCGTACGGCACAGACTCGAGCAATGTAGTCGACATCGCTATCTTTGGTGACCGAGGGTCAAAGCGAAATAAACTGGCTATGCGAATGGCCGGACAAGGTTTACAGGAAGCTTATGATCCTTTCTATCGCGAGGACAACCCACGCGCTGCAGTTGACATGATGGGCAAGGCGTTGCTCGTCAACTTCTGGCCTACCTTCGACTGGCCACTGTATGTGAACATGAGTGTTCAGATCCAGCATTGCAACTTCTTCATTCTGGCGTACCAGGTGGATCGCCAGCATACGTTCGATCTCCTGAGAGGTATGTACAACGATATTGTTGCTTGGCGAAAGACATTGCACAAAGACCGGCTTTGGCATGGTGGATTCGTGATAGCAAATGTCTGCAATGACGACTATGAAGAGGTCCAGGTGCAGCAAGGAAAAGATCTCGCTAGATCGTTAGGCCTCCCATTCCACAGGGTTGTCTTGCAGACAGGAGAAGGTTGCACTCAAGATGATCTGCTACAGATTCTGACCTCTCTGTTTCTGCAAGCCGAATCTCAGAGCAGATATCATAGCTCAGACTGATTCAAGCACAAGCTTTGCCATGTATTGTATTGCTGCTATGGTCTGCTTCTAGTCGGTATGTTACCACGAGTCTCAACGGAACATGAGTGCGATTCTCCGATTGCTGCAGGGTCAGGGTCGTAGTATCCGACTCGTAGAGAGGCGTGACCATAATTCAGCGAGATAGACTGGAAACATGGCGAGGCCAGGCATGCTCAGCCGACGTCTGCCAAGATCATGATCGCCATAAGCTCTTGAACATCTATTGATGTGGTCGAAACCTTCTAGCATTTCCAATGCTAAGCAGCAAAGCTCGAGTCTTTGACCCCCTGCCGATACGAGAGGCGCCGTCTTTTGTTGATGAGCGATCGCGGGTCTCAATCTCCGAGCTCTTACGCCGCTACATTCCGCAGATGCGATGCGACCTTGAAAGTCAAGATTTGGTGTCCAAGCCTGAAATGTGCTGGGTTTAGATGGATGTAAGATCAGTGTCGGAGATAATATGGACTGCGCAGCAGGCGACGAACACAGCTCGTCGATGGCATGCTTGCAGTTGGTCGTGAGCACTGCTCTTACAGAAATAGACGTTGTGGTCAAGGTGTGATCACTGAACGAAGTGCGTCAGACACTTTTGTAGGAGTAACTCTGAGCATAGGCTGAAAAGCGCACTTCTGCTCTGACACGACGACATTCGTGACCAGATTCCTAACTTCAACCACGTTTATCACATTTTCTCTCGCTCATCACAATCATCATGTTTGGCGGCGGTAAGTCAGATCCAGTCCCGAGAGAGAGTGCTTTCTGATCAAGTCCAGCTCCACCACCACCTTCGCCAGAAGAGCTTCGGCAACAAGAAGCTGTTGCAAACGCAACAGTCGTTGGCGGTCTCATTACTTGCGCCCTTCTTTACCTTTGTCAGTCTGCTCAACCTCTACTCGATCGGATACTGACTAGAATCTATCAGCCCCTCATGCTGTCGACTATGTCACCAAGCTGTTCTAGGCGACAATGTTTGTAACCAACCCGCTTTACAGAAGACTCTCCGCAGGATGAATTCCACCCTGGAGAGAACAGCACCGATGACACAGAGCTTGGAGGGGTAGCGTTGAATACATATGCCTGTCCGCAGAGCCCACAAGAGGAAGATTCGAGGATACTCTAAAGGGTGGACAGGAAATAAGACCTACGATGAAGAGACGTCTTCATGGTCGATACATGCCAGCCATGTGTGCTGAAAATTGTCACAAAGCGGACAGACACAGTCAAAGTCAGCATACAAGGAGCAGACCAGTGCAGAAACTGGAAGATGTACAATAGATGGACGGACCTCAGGTGTAACAATCACTCAACTGGCACGCGTAGTGATACATATCGGTCATGATATCAACATCGTTCAATACTCTGTCAACCTCAGCTTCTTGCCAACCGTCCGCTTTTGTGCCTCGCTTGGTTTCTCTGGTGCATCCTTCGCCTTCAGTGCTTGCAGCAGCATGCCAGCATCGAAGAAGCCATCTATGAATCGTCAGCGAGAGCAAGGATCTGTCAATAATACACTCACATCCACCCAAACCATCATCATCCTCTTCAGCAATACTGCTAGCCTCGGTCGATTGCTTCGCAGCGTTCTCGATAGCCCGACCACGACTCTTGAGTCTGCCATCTTTCCTTCTCTTTTCCTCGGCTTCTCTAGCTCTGCTAGCACCTTTGATAGTTGTGTGTGTTTGTGTTTGTCGAAGCAGCTTTCTAATCTCGAGGAAGTATGCTTCGAGACCGTCAATGTAGCGCTTCGTCTGCCGATGCTTACTAGCAGCACATATGGAAATCGAGCCATCCTTGACGATGTAGCCAATACCGAAGCCATCACCAGATGTAGGTCCGAACCCGAAGTGCCGCAAAGATGGATTGCCACAGTTTGAGGTTGACAAGATTGTATTGTTGAGCTTGTCCCAGCCTGCATCTGCGAAGATTGCTGGCAGATTCATATTCTGCAACCGTTGTGGTGAGGGTGATGTCGAGCTTGTTGGACTATCACGTCCACTGTCGTCAACATTCGAGTCGACACTTCGCTGCCATAGACACATCAAAGCGAAAAGGTGTCGATCTTGGCCTTGTGCCTTTGAGCAATCCTTCGTGATAGCAGTATGCTTCTCACAAGCTTTCTTTAAGGCCTCCAGCTTCTTGACTGCAGGGTTCTCACCCCAGAATGTCTGCACGAACTTGACACTTTCAGGTGTGACAGATCTGATTGCTTCTGTTCGACCGTGATAGTACATCTTCGTCATTGCCGGCTCATAGACCGACTCCATGCGTCCATATAGACCGTAATATGCCGCCTGGAATGCCATCTGCACAAAAGCGTCTGGCGAGTAGCCCATCTGTGTCATGAAGGATTTGCCATAGTGTCCAAACTCAAGCGTGTAGAACTCGTTCTGCTGAATGAGGTCTGCTAGTCTTGTCTCTGCAAATCGAAGTGCTGTCAGCAACTCAGGCGTCATGTCCCACTCCAATTTGTGTGGTGTTGTGCTGACATCGCCGAATGAGTCTGGATCTCTCTTGCTTGGATCTGGGGACGTTGATGCCCATAGTGAAGGAGCCTGGCCGTTGATGCTCTTGGCGAAACGGAGGATCGTATCTGTATAAACGTCTGATGCGAATCGAAGCACTGTATGACCATCTACACCAGTGTGCTCGAAGTTGATACCTGCACTGCCGTTCTGACAAACGATGATCTGAAGCTTGTCGTACCATCTGTTCGTACAAGTGCCGACCTGTACACCTTGTTCGATCTCACTCGTGCCGCAGAGCATGTTTGTACAGAGCTCGGCAGATGTAGTAGGCTCTGTATAGTCGAGACAGAGAATGAACAGCGCACTGTCGACCATGTTTAGGCAGTCACTGTTGTTTGAGCCTTCGTCTCTGCCAAGGACATCCCTGAGGCTCGACCAGATCTTGCGATTCTCAGTAGTGAGAACACCAAGTGCTCCTTT